>APFE030306125.1:50976-164310 GCA_000404065.3 Pinus taeda
TTTTCCTCCTATGGGAGTGCGTGTATACGTATACACTCTTTTTGTTCTATGGACTAGTGTGTATACGCTGTTTTGACTAAGTGGACCTGCGCATACTTCTTAAATTACTTTTCATCAGCCTTTTCCTTTACCTTCTTTATTCTGATAAGTAGACCTTAGTTCCATCTTCATGTTCTTCCGTACCACTACCCTGTTACCTCTGAATATACCTATTGTATTGTGAGTTGCCTTTTACCAAAATTGAATTGACCTGTGAGTGAGTTGCCATCAAGAACAATACTTGTATCATAATACCAACAAATAGAACACCATATTTGGATTACCATATCCAAGAAGAATTTTTGTTTAAAATCCAGCAGTTGTGTATTCCAAAGAGTTCCATCAGGCTGAACCTTATCAAAGAGTTGTATAGTGGTGGTCTAGGAGGTCATTTTGGTTTTGATAAGACCATGGCATTGGTGAATGAAAGATACTTTTTGTCCAACATTGGGAAGGATGTGAGGAAGTTTGTTGACAATTGCAGAATTTGTCAACTAGACAAAGGTAAGAGTCAAAACACTAGACTTTATACTCAATTAAAAGTCTCGGAAATACCATGGAAAGACATAAGCATGGATTTTGTTTTAGGACTGCCTATGACACAGTGAAACATGATTCATTGATGGTAGTTGTGAACATCTTTTTTAATATGGCACACTTCATAGTGTGCAAGAAGACTAGAGGTGCTAGTGAGGTGGCTTCATTATTCCTCAAGGAGGTTGTTAGATTGCATGGTTTTCCACGGAGTATTAACTCATATCAGGACACGATATTTCTGGGGAATTTTTGGAGGACACTCTGTAAAAAGTTAGGCTCAAATTTTGTTTATAATTTGGCATGTCATTAACAGATGGAAATAAAAACAAAAGTGGTGAACATGAGCTTAGGGAATTTTTTGAGGAGCTTGAGTGGAGAGAATCATAGTGAGTGGGATTTAACATTGGCTCAAGTTGATTTTCTTATAATTATTTAGTGAAACAATCCATGGGGAAGAGTCCATTCCAAGTTGTATATGGAAGTGGGTTGTTGATTTGGTGCATTTGTGGATGGACTACATGAGTCACAGGAGAAAATCAAGAAGAAGCTGCAACTCAGCAATGAAAACTATAAACAGAGAGAAGATCAACGAAGGAGGAGGAAAGTATTCCAAGAGGGTGATATGGTTATGGCACACTTGAGAAAGGAAAGGTTTCTGAGAGGTTCATATAACAAGTTGAAGTATAAAAATATTGCTCCCTACTGCATCCTAAATAATATTTCAGAAAATGCTTATTTCTTGGAGCTTCCAAAGAAGTTTTATATCTCATATACATTCAATGTAGTATACCTTTATGAGTTTCATGAGGGAGAGCGAGGAACAGATGAAGGTACAATTAGTGAATGGGAGCAACACTTACCAATAAGGCCAGAAGAATAGATTAAAGAAATTATCACAAGAATTTGTAAGAAGACTCGTTGGAAAGAGTACCTTGAGTATTTAATTAAATGGAGGAATTGAGGAGAAGAAGATGTAATGTGGGTCACTATAGTTCAGTTAGCTTGTTTTTAGAACTCTTCGCCTTCAACAGAGGCCAACACATGAGTCGGGGCTCATGTTTCTCTTACCAGGGGTGTCTGATGCATCAGAATCTCTTGGTTTGGGCAACCTTAAAAAAAAATGAATTTATGCAATTATAGTTAGATTCCAATAAGGAGGGTTGAAACTCCATTTTCTCTGCCACGTGTAATTCTTCTTGTAGTAGGATGAAACACTTGTTGTGATGCATGTTGGAATGTCATTTCAATACTACCGTTGCACCTAATGACATCTTCCTGTTTTTATGTGATTACGTCGTGTCACAATCACGCTCAGGTGAAAGAATGAACATTCATTGTTGAAGCCAAAATTCCAAGGCCGTGAGGAGGAGGTGAAGAGGTTGTGATAATTCGGGGATAGTTTTGGCCACCAAATCTAGAAAGAGTGCGTTACTGACCAAGAGCAATTGAATCAAAGGAAGGGAAAAAGAGGGCAGCTTGCAATAGAAAAGGGGGAGAGCTATTGGATTGCAGGGACAATGCGTTGAAGCCTCCATGCATTCATGACTATAATAACGTTGATGTTTAATTGTTCCTTGCTGACATAGTAAAATCCGTTGAATGTTAATAAACAAAGGTTAATTCCCTTATTCAAGGATGGAATTTTGGGTTTGCGTTGAGTTATTTTTGTTTCAATTGGGATTTTCAATGTGTACTCAGTGAGTAGAGCACAGGGTTGCAACTGCTAGAGAGTTCATCCAGTGTGCATTGCACGAGCCGATGTTGTTCCTTACAAGACCGTGCCAGGTATTTTTTTATCTATTACCATTGGTGTGATATGTATTATGCACCAGTATTCTTTGCGTTCAACGCCTCAGTGCTTTTAGTTATGTATGTAACTTGGTGCATTTATATATGTAGCGCACCAATGCTACTTGTTCCATGAAGCGCACCACAAAAAAACATCCACTAAAACCTTCATCCGCCCAGTTTTTTTTTATTATGATGAATTTCCGTTATAACCTCCGCCAAAACATTTTTTATCACAAACATATGTTTTAGCGGATATTTTTTTGACAAAAAATTTTCAATTTTATAATACTAAAAACGTTCACTAGAAGGTATTTTCCTTGTAATGATACAAAGAGAAATATCTTCTTTAGTAATTGATAAATCTCAAACAAAAGGGTTCAGTTGTGGAGCACATGGAGTACTTCAAAAGATTGAATATCAAGGTAATTGATATTATAGAGGAGCATCTGATTGATATCTTCGTAGGTATTTTAAAGGATAACATCCAACATGAGGTTTTCCTTTGGGAACCTAAGTCATTGGATAATGCATTCAGGGTGGCAGGAAAAGTTGAAAGAAAAATTATGGCAACAAGGAGATCTACCACTCACAACTATAAATATGGAAGTGTTGTCATTCCTAGCCTCCCACAACCTACAAGGTTGACACCACAACAACTAAAGGAAAAAAGAGTAAAATGGTTTTGTTATTGTTGTGATAACATATACACTAAAGGTCATAAGCATGCTAAGAAGAAATTATTTTACATAAATTGTGAAGAGGAGGAAATAAAGGAACTAGAAATATCAAAAGAATAAGATATTCAGTAGGAATCAACCTCGCGGGATGAAAAAGAAGAAATGAATATGACCATAGCTTGTAATGCATTGGCGGGAATTACCACCCCTCAAACTCTCAATATAAAATGATATATCAAGAAGAAAAAGGTATGAATGTTGATTGATTCAAGTAATACCCATATTTGTTTTCATTGTAAGATAGCCAAGGATTTGAATTTCTTTCTATATCCAACACCAGAGTGTCAAGTGATGGTTGTAGTAGGAGAAATTATAATTTGCTCAAGGAAGTGCCATAATATCAATCTAATCACGAGGGAATATGTATTGAATAGTCCATTGATTTCCATTCCAATGGGTGGTGTTGATGTTGTGTTAGGAGTCTAATGGTCATAATCTTTGGGGACAATGACTTTTAGTTTTCAAAAACTTTCTTGAAAATTTTCTGGGAAGGAGAGGAAATTGAATTAAGGGGTATCGTAGGGAAACTTGGGAAGATAATGATCTCTAATTTCATGACAAAGCTTTTGAACAAGGAACAATGAGGGGTAATTGAAAAATTATACTCACTAGACATTCAAACATCTAAGTGATCCATTTCTCCATATCTCTAAAGTATCCTTGACAATCATTCCAAGGTATTTGAGACTCCCATATGTCTCCCACCTATTCATGGTCATGATCATGCTATTCACTTGATTCTATGAAGTGTTCCTCCAAACATCAGACCTTACATATATCCCTATGCCCAAAAGGGTGAAATTGAACATATGGTTGCAGAAATGCTAGAGGCATGTATAATTCAACCTAGCAAAAGTTATTTCTCTTCTCTAGTAGTATTTGTGTACAAGAAGGATGGATCATGGCGGATGTGTATGGATTATAGAGAGATCAACAAGCTCACTATTAAAGATAAACTTTCCATTCTTGTCATTAATGAATGCTTGGATGAACTACATGGAGAAATTTAATTCACGAAGTTGGATCTTTGTTCAGGATATCATCAAATTATAATGAAGACAAAAGACATTTTGAAAATGACATTCAAAACTCATGAAGGTCATTATGAATATTTTTTCATACATTTTCGCCTTACTATTGTACCTTCCACGTTTCAAGTTTTGATGAAATTCACTTTCAAACCCTTACAAAATATGTATTAATATATTTTGATGATATAATAATCCACATCAAGACTTGGAAAGATCATGTTTAACATGTTGATAGAGTGCTCAAACTATTGGCAGAGAAACAATTGTATGAAAAACCTTATGAATGTTACCTTGGGGTATAGGAAGTGGAATATTTTGGTCATATTGTATCTCATGAGGATGTTAAGGTATAACCTAACAAGATTAAAGCCATCAAGGAATGGAATATTCCCACAGCCTCAAGGCATCTTTAAGGATTTCTTGGGTTGATAGGGAATTATTGCAAGTTTGTTAATAATTATGGGAAAATAGTAGCACCTCTAATAACATTACTAAATAAATATGCATTTATTTGGACTCCATAAGCAACTAAGGCTTTTGAACATCTTAAAGAGGCAATGTGCCCAGATCCGGTCTAAGAGGCAATGTTCTCTTGAAGATCTTTAAGAGGCATTGGTGCTATTTTAATGCAAGAAGGAAGACCCAATATTTTTGAAAGTCATCTAATCAAAGGAAAGTATTTACACAAGCCTGTTTATGAGAAGGAAATGTTTTCAATACTACATGCTTTGAAGCAATGGCGCTTTTACCTAATGGGAAGATATTTCAAGGTAAAAACAGATCATGATAGTCCTAAATACTTTTTGGAACAAAGATTATCTTCATAAGAGTAGCAAAAATGGGTCGCAAAGATGTTTTGTTATGACTTTGAAATGATCTAAAAAAAGGGAGGCAAAATGTTATTGCAGATGCAATCTCAAGAAGGGCTGAGGAAGTGAAGGCATTGCTCTGTGCCATTTCTATCATCTGACCTGATTGGATAAAGGAAGCAAGGGGTGAATGGAAGAATGATGAATAGGTGTGGAAACTCATTCAAAAGTTGCAGCAAGATGCCAGTACATATGATACATTTATTTAGAAGAATGATTCATTGTGGTACAAAGATCACTTATATCTATGTAAGAAATCTAAACTTAAACAAAAGGTTCTTTTGGAACTACACACCTCTCCTATAGGGGGGCACTCGTGATTATTAAAAACCTATCATAGGGTCAATAAGGTTTTTTTTGGGGATGGCCTTAAATATGATATTCAGAAGTTTGTGGTTGAATGTTTGGTTTTCCAACAAAATAAAGTTGAGACAATTAAGACCCCGACTATTTTACAACCATTGTCCATTCCAAGTCAGTGTTGGGAGGAGCTCTCAATGTATTTTATCACATGTCTACCCAAGTCCGAAGGAAAGAGTGTCATCATGGTGGTTGTTGATAGACTTACCAAGTATGCACACTTTTATGCACTATATCATCCTTTCAAAGCTAGTACAATTGTTGTTGCATTTGTGGAAATAGTTCAAAATCTACATGGAATCCCAAAGATTATTGTAAGTGATAAAGATCCCATTTTCACTAGAAAATTTTGGATAGAATAATTTTCTTGTCTTTGTACTCAATTAACTCATAGTTCCTCTTATCATCATCACTTTGATGGGAAAACTGAGATAGTGAAAAAATGTTTGAAAGGATACCTTTGTTGCTTTATATCAGATAAAAAAACCGCAATGGGTCAAGTGGTTATTGTTGGCAGAATGGTGGTATAAAACTTCCTTCCATACAAGAGCAAAAATGACCCCATTTATGGCGCTTTATGGATATCATCCACCATCCATCACATCGTCTCTAGGAGACAATTCCAAGGTTAAAGGAGTGGAATATCGCATCAAGCATCAACAACAAGTTCTCCAATTCTTAATGGATAACTTGACTCTAGCGCAGAATCGAATGAAACAATAAGAAATTAACATTACAGTAGAATATTTTTTGACGTAGGCGATTAGGTATTTTTGCAGCTACAACCATACAAACAAATGTCCCTCAAGCAATTTAAGAAGGATAATAAATTATCACCCAAGTAATATGGCCCTTATAAGGTGTTGCAAAATATTGGCAATATGGCATACAAACTGGAGTTAGCTACATCTTCACGAGTACAACCATTTTTCCAGGTTTCATGCATAAAGAAGGTTATAGGTGACAATATCCCAATTCAAACTATATTGCCAGAACTTGACGAGGAAGGAAAAATCATATTGGAGCTCTAAGAAACGACAGAAAAAAGAATCTGATGCCTACGAAATCGATCAATTTTAGAGTATCCCATTAAGTGTAAGAACTTACTTGTTGAAGATTCCACATGGGAGGATGAGTATTACATACAAAAGCATCCAAAACTACTCAAGCATTGAGGAAAACACCTTTTTGAAGGGGCATGTTAGGTCCATATAATACTAGTGTTATATACCCTATATTGTTATTGTGTGCCCAATAGATGCCCACTATTGTTATTGTTGTTCCTTTACATTATTATTTTTATGTAGGCCCTAATTATATTTTGACACTTTATACTCCTCTATATACCAAGAAGGCCTTGTCATATGAATTTTCCAAGAATTGTTCATTTATGTGATGTAAAGGGAGATTTCCACCTCGAAGTGGCTTATTAACTAGTCGTTGATCTATCCTTTCTAATGTTTCTGTGTTATTTTTTTATCTCGATACATAACAAATTTTGAGCTAGTTGTTAAAGTTTTTGGAATAAAATAACTTTCTTCATCTCTACTTAAAATTTCCTCATTGTTCAGTTCATGGGTAACAAAGACTTCATCGTTTACATAATAAATCTACTCATTAAGAAATGAAAGTGTAGGTAGCTAAGATATATCATAGGTCACATGTTCTTCATTCAAATATCATGTTCCCTCTTATTTATTTTTGTGAGAAGGAAAAAGGTTGGCATAAAATGTTGTCTTTTGTAATTTCCACATCATTAGAATTTTCATATAAATTGAAGTCATTATGTGATGAGTATTAGCGTGTGATCTAGATTTATTAATGATTAAATTATTTAAATTATTTGGAAAAGAAAATATATGTTCAAAACATTCACTAATAGAAGGCATGTCATTAAAAACAAATCTATTGCAAATATGAATCAATCGTGTAGAAAAATATTATAATGACTCATCAAGTTGTATCCTAAGATTATTTTATTATAGCATAATCTACTGCAACCATAATTATCAAAATCAAATAAAAAGTCATCGAAAAATTGCTTCAATGAATGGATTGATGCACCCCACAATGTCTCACATCAAGTCTTCACTTGGCCTTCAAAATTAAGAGTGAAATCCTACAGATAACCTCTCCATGAAACATGTTATGAGAAATACAATTATTAATAAATTGGTCAACATGTTCAGATGCAGTGAACTCACTTTCACCATCGAATTCAAATTTTGACAAGCATTTTACTATCTTCAATGGAATGGTGCATGATACTCATTCGAACACATAACCCCAAATAGGAATTTGGGAAGAAGCCACTAAAAAAACAAAACTTTAAGATGAAAATATCCAAAGGCTCAACTTGTCATTTTTCCCTCCTAATGACAAAAATTTTGATGGGAAAAAATGAACATGACATTCAACATTTAATAAATCACCCATTTAGGGCCCAATTAGATCATTTTCCATCTTGGATGGTGATTTCGACTGGTATGTGGGACTAATTTCCATTGAGTATATTTCTCCAAAAATGGATACTTCCTAATATGATATCCTAAATGAAAATGCAATTTAAGCTAATATCCAAAGAAAAGAAAGAAATATAATTTATCTCAATCAAGAGAAGGAACATTCCCACTCTAAACTAAGACAAAGACGAAAAGATAATGGACCAGAATTGAACCTAAGATTATAATGTGTTATAAAATAACATAAATATTTCATACAATTTGCAGCAATTGAATAAAATGTGCTTATTTGGTTATCTAATAAACAATTATCAAAGTCTTACAAGCACATACGTAGATCCAAATAATAATAAATGAATAGAAACAAATGTGTCATTGCAACATAGAAATAGCTCTCATAATGCAAAAACAATTAAAGAAAATATGAGCATATAATCAGGTTTATAAACAACTATCAGCATGACATATAGGTCTACTTGGATTCAAAGTTCAATTATGATCTAATTCTAATCAACTACGGAAAGACAATTTTCCATCAATTTTAATAAGCATAAATCAACATGAAATTAACAACATTGCCAAGATCATACAATAAACTCTTATATGATATAGAAATAAATAATAACTTAATAAAATGAATTCCATCAACCAGCGTTTAACTTAGACAATAGTGCATAAGGGTTACAGATCTCATCATGAGCTTCAGAATATAAAAAAGTTAAAGTTCATGATAGCATGAAGGTCTCTAATCTTTAATATTCCTTCCGATTCGGTCCAACAAAATTCCAATTTTATTCAAGAACAATCTCCTACAATGACGCAAAAGTTTCTCTTGTATTCAAAAATTCGGAACCCTCAACTCTTTTACATACCTCCATTATATAATCATACATTTTAGTTGAAAGAAGAGGGTTGTTTCAAGACAATTCAATTAATATTTGCTTTCTGATTTTACGACGAGCTGATGAATCCAATTTTCTTCCAAAATTCCAATCCACGAATCATGAGAATCCACGTGGGAAAAAACTTGCAAAAAATCTGCAAAAATATCAATAAAATTATTATTTAAAACATATTAAAACTCAAAGAAAAAGTCATATCTGAAAATATTCAAAGCTAATCCATCCAACAAAACCCAATTCAATTAAAAATAAAATCCTAAATATGAACCCAAATAATTATATATTTTTTCATTAACGACCAATAGACAACATTGTAATGTGGTACAATTAGCAAGACACTCTGATAGTTAGACTTTTCCCAAAATTTCATACAGAGATCTCAGTTTGTTTCAATTTTGTAGCCCCCTTTTCTGCTAAATTTTTGGAGTGTCTAACTTGCAAATTTTCCAAAATGAACCATCCCATATTTTTCTCCTTGATTTAATATTTCCAACTAGGTATCAGGGGCCTGATTTCATGCCTCGTAGTCCAAGATATGACCTCCATAATTCAAGGTTTTTTAACAACTCAAGTGCATTATTACAAATGGTTGGTGTGTTTTGTCGAACAATTAAATTTCAACAAAAAAATTATCCCACATATATGGGTGAAATGAAATGAGAAGTCTTTATATTGTTTAATGGCTCATAGCTGTTGTTTAAAAATGTATGGGAACATAGTGTAGGAGATGCGTGCTTGAGTTTTGACCCAAAAGAATAAGTAATAAAATATATTAAATCAAATTCAACCCTTAAGAAATTAAATGTAATGTGGCACTTAGGTGGAGCTCACATGTCTCTGAATAAGTAATAAAATATATTAAATCAAATTCAACCCTTAATCAATTAAATGTAAGGTGGCACTTAGGTGGAGCTCACATGTCTCTTAGGGATTAAATGTAAGGTGGCACTTAGGTGGAGCTCACATGTCTCTTAGGTGGTTGTTTAGGTGGCATAAAATAATAAAAAATACATATATACCTCCTTCCCCACCATCGCGCTCTCCCAGACAACGTGAGTATTGATAATGCCATCGCGCCAATAAAAGAAATCATATGGTGATTGCAAGAAATGAAAATTCTTGTCCCAGGAATGAAAATTTCCCATCATCGTCAATCACCTCATTCCATATTCTGATAGTGCCCTCCAGTCCTGGAATTTGACGTCCCACACGACTTTTTTTGGGTTCATCGTCAATCACCTCATTCCATATTCTGATAGTGCCCTCCAGTCCTGGAATTTGACGTCCCACACGACTTTTTTTGGGTTTTTGGACGTATTTGACGGGAGCGGAAAAAATTTCCACGTCAAATTGGACGTGTGATATATGCTGCAAACCGTCAAAACTACGTCTAGTTCCAAAAGTGAAACGTCGAAATTTATAATACCTTATTACCTATTTATTTGGTTGAAACTTGAGACCAGCTGGCAGCAGGGTGCGGTACGCCGGTAGCAGGCCAGGACTGTGCGGTAGTGTACAAGTTGTAACACAACCCAGTTTAAACTTAAATGCTCACTGTACCACTACCTACTACTAGTACTAACCATTAACTAATCCAGCTGCAATCCATCGCTGAAATTTACTCCGACAAGATTTGCAGTTGCAATTCAATTCATGTATTGTATCAATTAATTGTATTGTATAGGTTAAGCTGCTGCCAAAGAACGCAGATTCAACTCCAAACAAGTTTTCATCAGGGGGGTTCTCGTTTACTAAGCGCTTCCTCTGTTTAATTTGCTTATTTGCAGTCGATGGTGTTCAAATCTCTATTGCCATGTTTTAATCCGCTTGCAGATGGTTTATATTGCATGGACCTCGTTTCTCAGCTCAGAATGGAGGGTTGCAGCTCAGGGCTTTAACACCGAAAGTCTCCAGGTAAGATTTACCTTCGGATCGACGTTTCCTAATGGAAGAAACCATCTCTAGACTGCTTGTTTGTTGTCTCGGCTCTTAAAGTTTTTAATCTTTTCCTTCCTAATAATGTTTAAAACAGTGACTGCTTGGTCATAAGTTTTTGTCGCAATATTCCTGCACGGTTATGAAATACCTGACCGTATTTTCCTCAGTAAGAATGAGGGTTTTAGATGCTGCTTGTGAACCCTGCGGAAGATGGTCACAATTCACTCATTTTTAACTGTTGTGTAATATTATTGGGTTTTACATTTTTCCGGTCTCGTAATCGGCTGAGTTACTGAGTGTAAAAAGGTCTTATTGACTTCCAGGCTATCTACCCATGTCTAAGTTATCATTTTCGTTCTCTTTTTCTTCTTATGTAAAAATGTATATCGACCCCTCGGATTCTAAGCCAGGGTCTGGATTATCGATTTCTCATATCTTGTTGTATGTATGTTACTTATGAGGTTCATGAAGTTTAAGGAAATTTTCGAATATGTTTTATGGGTTCTGTTTGCAGTGAGGTTCTTCGAACCCTCACATCAATTGCCCCAAGGGTTTCAGTACTAATCTGTCTGGGCAAGCTTTTCGATGGTAATTCTACTCCGAGGTTGTTTTATGTTCACGCTGTTTTTTCTGTGTCAATTTGCTTAGTTGCTCTTTTCACATGGTTCAGTTGAGTATTTACTCACTAAGATTCATTGTTAATCGGCGCATATCAGAGTTTAAGGGTAAGGGTTTCCTACTAGGGTTTCAGGAAGTCTAGGAGAGATTCCAGAGTGGTATAGTTTGACCATGCTTGGAAAAATCTACCCAGAACAGCATGCAGGAATCCCCTGCCAAAGACGACCCAGGACAGCATGCAGGAATCCCCTGCCAAAGACGACCCTGTCCTTTGCTTGTATTTACGTCGTTCTCTGGCAGCAGCGTAACTTAATTAATATTTATTGTATCAATTATTTTTCTAAATTTTAAATTAAATTCATGAATAAAATTTATAAAGTGGGTTAAAGATCTATTTTAATTCTGGATATATCAAGAATGGAGAAGTATTAAATTTCTTAAAGTACAAATATCTCTTAAAATGAAAGGAGGCAAGCAATGCCGCTGCAAGTCATGTAGGGAAGGCGTTGTGAACTCAATTTTCGGCGACTGTACAGGATGTAAATTTTTGGAACAACAATATCATTATGATAAGTTCCTGAACCAACAACTGTATAATACCTTATAAATGTATCTTCAACTCCATTTTTGCATATTTTTCCTGGTGTTATGGTCAATTTTTCTCATTGTTCTGAGTCTTTTTGAACCGACTGTTAATCAACTGATAAGTCACAAATTCACAGCTTACATTACATAACAGAGCAGGTTGTTTAAGGTCCATGCTGAATCAACTGGTTTTAATTTTTTCAAGAATCCAAGTAGGTCAAGATCACAATTTAGTTCTCTCAATAATTGAGAACACTCATTTCAACATTGATGCCACTGCTCTTAAATGCCTGCATCATGCATGCCTGCAGTGTTGTTGTGGAGTTGATGTGGTGTTTTCATTGTGAAAGTAGTTGCTTGTGCAGTAAGCTATTAATTGTGATCTATAAATGAAATAGAGTAGCGACAGTAAATGTTGTTGTCAAATCTGGTGGACGTATGTGCGATGTAAAAACTTTCCGTGACACTCACATATTTAGTAAAAACGTAAAACGAAGGGTAAAATAAATACAAAAACGTCATCAAATTTTAATTTGACAGGCAAAAAGAATTTGAAATTCCAGGCCTGGTGCCCTCCATCTATTATTATATTTCAATGGTGTGCTCCTTCAATTATCGGATTTTTCACTCTATTGCGTTAATTTTTAGAACATGAACAATATGAACTTGATGTGAAGTCAATGGTGGAATGTTGTGGCATAAGTTGATATAGTATGTTTGCAAATGTGGCATTCCCATAGAGGTGCCATGTAGCAATGTACTTAAAAGTTATGTTGATGTGTCATATACGTGGAGGTGTTATATGACATGTGGAAAAGGATGCATAGATGTTGATGTGGCCAAGATGCAATCACACATGGTGGTGACGTGGAAGTGAAATATATAATAGTTTCCACATTGTATATTCCAAGTCATCATTCCTCGTAGGCTGCCACATTTCATGCCACCTCATCAAACCAGTAGAATAACGTAAAACTTCAAATGGAAATATCTTTTGATATGAGAGTTGAAATGAGGAAAACTTTATATCGTTGGAAAGATCTTAACAAGAAGAAGATGATGGGAGTGTCAAAAAGAAAAAACTAAGAAATATAAAAATAACTAAAAAGATGAAACCAAAAGAAATCCAAGGCAATATTTTTAAAATTTATACAATGGCCCCTTTACTTTCAAGAAAAAACAAGGGGAGTTTTTGAGGCCTCAACAAATAGTGACATGCTGGGATAAAACAATTGCCTCTAGTTATTATGCAACCAGATCACAAAACATCTGAAGAAAACATAGATCAATGACTTAAATATTAGCCTCATTGAGGGGGAAACCTCCTTTACATTACATAAATGAACAATTATTGGATGATTCAAATGAAAATACCTCCTCAGTATACATCGAAGTCTAAGGGGTCATAATATAATTAGAGCCTACATAACAATAATAATGTAAGGGAACAACAATAGCAATATGGGGGCTACATGGGCACAACAATAATAATAAGAGGCTTGAACTAGTATTATAGGTACCTAACATGGCCCTCTCCTTCAAAAAAAGTGTTGTCTTCAATGCTTGAGCAATTCTGGATGCTTTTGTATAAAACTTTCATCCTCCCATGTGGAATCTTTAGTGGGTAAGTTCTTGCACTTAATGAGATACTCTGAAATTGATCGATTTTGTAGTTGTTGGGTTCTTGTTTCTATCACTACTTTAAGCTCCAATCTGATTTTTCCTTCTTCATTAAGTTCTGACAATATTGTTTGAACTAGGAGCTTGTCACTGATAACATTATTTAAGCATGCAACATGGAAAACTTGGTGTACTCAGGAAGATGCAGTCAACTCCAAATTGTATACCATAATACCAATCTTTTGCAACACTTTGTAAGGACCATAGTACTTGGGTGATAATTTATTATCCTTCTTAACTTACTTGAGGGACATTTGTTTGTATGATTGTAGCTATAAAAATACACAGTCGCCTACATCAAAACTTCTTTCACTGCGATGTTGATATGCATGTTGTTTCATTCAATTTTTCACTAGATCGAGGTTATCCTTTAAGAGTTGGAGAACTTCTTGTTGATGCTCCATGTGATCTTCCACTGCTTGAACCTTAAAATTTTCTCTTAAATATGATGTGATGGATGGTGGATGATATCCATAAAGTGCCATAAATGGTGTCATTTTTGTTGCAGTATGGAAAGAAGCGTTATGCCACCATTCAACTAGAGGTAACCATTATCCCCATTGTATTTGTTTATCAAAAACAAAGCAGCACCATGGGCTACCCCAATATTCAATAGGCATTTTTACTTGACAACTATTTCTATTCTAAGTCAAGGATCTTCTTGTTGGAAATAATATTGAGAGGGGGGGTGAATCAGTATTAGCAAGTCAATTATTTTTCATTTCCAAAATCATATTTATATACGCTACTTCCGTTAATAGAACTCGTGTGTATAGGCAACTGTGTTTAAGGCAACTAGCGTATCTCTTGCAAACTTATGATTCAGTTAATTCATCAAATGTTGATCTTTAATCAGTGCATCAGAGCCATATAAACAGTAACCAGGTGCAGTAAAAACAGAATAGACAATCACACGTATGAACACAAGATATAAGGTGGAAACCTAATGTGGGTGAAAACCACCTGTTGCAATCATCTCTATCTTTTTAATAATAAGAAACTTCTTTTTACAATTTTGTACTAGTGCAGACTTATACCAGTATGCAGGCTTCTACTTACAGAAGGCTAAAACCTTCTCTTGTTCCCCAGCTTCTCTTGGAAGGGAGCTACAACCCCCTAGCTCTTGTACTAGCTGATATGTTTACTAGTACGTAGGTGCCGACCTACAAAAGGATACAACCTTCTCTTTTCTTCCAGGGACCACATTTCATCAATTTTTAGACTGGATCCATCAATAACATCATTCAATCAAAATATATCCGCGTCAACCAATCTCCTTTTCACAACTGAACCAATCAATCACTTTGACAACCCTTCAATCAGATCTTTCAGAATATTGTAACCAGAACCCAGAACACTGCAACAACAAACAAAAGCAGCTAAAACACATTTTACAAGTTATACGCTACTTCCTTGTGTCGAAACTGCATGCATACACACCTTTCTCAAGACGAACCTACGTACAGATATGCAAATCAAACTTAAGATGTATACATTGTTTTGATATGCAAAACCAGTGTGTATACACGCCTTTTCTAAAGTGAATCTATGTACAGATCTGTAAATGATGATTTATACATTACAACAAATTCCAAACTTCAGTTATACCCAGATCATCATATTTACAGACTACAACATGTGCCAGTTATTAGATAAATGATCAAACCACATAAAGATACTTCACTTCAAGCCTTAAGGTCTTGACCCCTCATTAGATCTTATCATTTATCAAGCGCTAAGGTTCATCCTTGGTTTAGTTCAAGCTATGCACCATAACCCAATAACCCGTGCACTAGATCTTGCTCATCATCAGATATTCAATACTTGAGTGCATTGGCCTAATGATCTTCTTCTCCTTATATAGTGTTAGGCCTTTCTCAATACCATGGTCCAAAACCACTTAGGACCAATACCTTGGACCAAATACCTAGGATCAATACTTTGGACCAGATACTTTGGACTAATACCATGGATCAAAATACCATGGGCCAAATACCACGGACCAAAACTTGGATTTCCAACATGTACGTGCCTTTCCTTCTGTGAAACTACATGTGTACGTTATACACACTTTTTGATCTGTTAACCCACGTGTATACGTTACTTTATCAAGGTGAACCTGCATATACTTCTCTTTCCTCATTCTGTGAAGTCTGATCTATAACTCTGAGCTGTTAACCTGGTGAACTGTACTTTGACATCTGAGTGAGTTGCCATCAAGGACAACACCTGTGTCAAATCTAAGTCATAATGCCAACACTTCTTTATGTATTCTACTCGTCGAGATGTTTCCGTTGATATATGGCACGCCACGTAATTCTTCACGGTCTGAGAGATATTTGTGTTTGAACTTGGTAACCCCAGTTAGTGGGCTAAAACCCCATGGGGTTGTGGCATGGAACTCATTATTGGTTTTGGTCATTGAATAGTCAATAATTAATCATTTTTTAAGCTCCTCAAATCCCTCCAGCATTCACTTGTTGAAGCCCCTCTCAACTCAAGTCATTTCTATAAATTGTGACCCTCATATCCTCCTCATGTAAGTACTTTTCAATGACCTATTTTGTGAGAAGACCACTATAATTTTTCGGCCTTCATGAGCTTCTAGCATGGGAGTTTAAGTTTTTTTGTTTGTTTTTTTTTTTTTTGGTTTAGGGCACAAAATTATGATTAAGTTTGAACGCCTGTTTGAAGCAAGTTTAGAGCTTTGGATTCTAGGATTTCACTGCTTCAAACATGCCATCGTGTAATTTTCGCTATAAATTTTTTTCTACAACTATTCAGAAGATGAAATTAAAATTCACTTGAGCTGAAATCTTGATGAACCTCATGACCTAATTTCAGATCTTGGTTCACTATATTTTCAATTATATGATCTGAGGAAGTTAGGGTTTTTGCAAGGTCCCAAATTCCATGTCAAACAGGTGACCTTGGGAAAATCGTTATAAATTTCTCTCTAAGCATTGGATTCAAATTTCATAAAAGTTGAAAGAAATAGGATGGAATTTTGTTTGTTGGGTATCTTTTTCAGGACCGACTGTCAAAACAGTGACACGTGGCACTTTGCACACATTCGCTCTACTGAACTAGTCTATAATCCGCTCATCATGGAAGATTTGGCATAACTCTTTCTTGAAGAATCCAATCTCGATCAGACCTTTGGGGTTGGAAAGAGAAATTATAGGGCTATCACAGGACAAAATTTCATACCTTGGAGATCTGAAATTGCATAGAAAAAATAGATTCAATATCGAGCTCCTAGAAGGAAAGAAAAAGGATCACTGCAGTAAGGACCACACATCAACAATCAAGGGTAAGTCTGCTATAGAAAGGTATGTATGATTAGTGTTTGAATTTGAATTTTTAATATCATCTCTAATATGTGTTTTTACAAGACAGTGTAAGTATTTTATTTTTGTATTGGTTTGGGTCTTTTTCATTAATGCATGTGCATGAAGGATGACACTTCAAGACAACTCAGACACATACTAGAAGGACATGTAGCGCCAAATTACCCTTACTTGAAGCAAGAACCATAGTACCTTAGAAACTTCAAGTGATACAAGAAGCCATGTCAAGTTAAGTGTCAGTTCTTGTCAAGAGTCATTATTATAAAAGATCATCATTGTAAAATTATAAAAGAGTCATTCTTGTAAAAAGTCAATCTGCCTAGAGTTGAAGAAGCATTGTTGGGAGGTATAGGAGTCATTGCTGGATGATGTCATGGTTAGGTTGTAGGTCATAGTGTGATTGGATAATCGGTCAAGTACAAGAAAATGATTGTAAATTATATTGTATCGTGGATCATTATCCCTCGTACGGGAGTCCACTCTCTTGTTTCATTTCTGGTCATTATAAGGTGGCAGGGAGGTGCTAGGTAGGTGCATGAACTCACCTACAGGTTGGATCCTGTGAACTCTTGAGGGTGGTAGGTTGTTATAGGATGTTGGGGCATCCATTCAGTTGACTACTAAATAAACCAAGGCGTTGAGGCATCCTTCCGGTGGGAGTTAGAGAAGAATGCTTTTCTAGAATTCTATGAAGTTGTAACTTTGATTTTAGTTGGGGATGAAGATTAAAGAATTTATTAGAAAAACATTTGGTGGTTTTTGACCTGGAGGGGGGTTTCCACCTAAAATTGTTGTTCCTACTATGTTTTATTTTTACTATTGTTACTGGATAAACATTAATAATAATTGAATATTAACTAATGCTCTGAAAAGATTTAAAAGTGTTAATTTCTAAGAAATATTGATTCACACCCCCCCCAAGTATTTCCAACACTATGAGCTAATTGAGTACCAAAACAAGAAAATAATTTCATCCAAAAATTTCTATTGAAAATCGGATCTCTATCACTTACAATAATCTTTGGGTGTCCGTGTAGCTTTTGAAATATTTCCGTAAATGTAATAGCAATTGTATTGGCTATAAAAGGATGAGATAATGCACAAAAGTGTGCATACTTGGTAATTTTATCTACTACCACCATGATGACACTCTTTCCTTCGGAATTGGGTAAACCTATGATAAAATCCATTGATACCTCCTCCTGACACTGACTTGGAATGGCTAAATGTTATAACAAACCTGGGGTCTTAATTGTCTCAACTTTATTTGTTGGAAAACCAAACATTCTGCCACAAACTTACGAATATCATATTTGAGGTCATCCCCAAAAAAATCTTTCTTGGCCCTGTAGTATGTTTTTAAAAATCCTAAGTGCCTTCCTAAAGGACAGGTGTGCAATTCCAAAAGAATCTTTGTCTGAGTTTGGAATTCTTACATAGATTTAAGTGACCTTTGTACCATAACGAGTCATTTTTCCAAATAAATGTATCATGTGTATTGGGATCTCGTTGTAGCTTTTAAATGAGTGTCCACATCTCTTCATCATTCTTCCATTCCTCCCTTGATTCAATTATCCAATTAGGTTGGATAATATAAATGGCATAGAGCAATGCTTCCACATCCTCATGCCTACTTGATATCGCATCTGCAACAACATTTTGCTTCCCTTTTTTGTAGATGATTTCAAAGTCATAACCCAACATCTTAGTGACTCATTTTTTATACTCTTTTGAAGATAATCTTTGTTCCAAAAATTATTTAAGAATATCATGATATTTTTTTACCTTGAAGTATATTCCCTTTAGGTAAGGGCATCATCACTTCAGGGTATGCAGTATTTCCAACATTTCCTTCTCATAAATATGTTTGTTTAAACACTCTCCCTTGATTGAACAAATTTCAAAAGCAATGGGTCTTCCTTATTGCATTAAAATAGCATCAATTTCATTTCCTAAGGATTCATATTCCACAATAAAGGTTTCTGTGAAGTCTACAGTAGCTAAAATCAGACCTTGGCACATTGCCTCTTTAAGATGTTCAAAAGATTTAGTTACTTCTAGAGTCCAAAAAAATACATCTTTCTTCAATTTGTGGGGATTTTACATTCCTTGATGGCTTTAATTAGTGTAATATCCCTAACCCGAAATATTCCTTAAACCTCAGCAAAGTCTCAACCAGAAAAACATACAAGTGGTATAGTAGCCGAGAAAATCACAGAGATATAATAACAGTAGTGCAACAACAATAGTGTATATATGAAATATAAACACGTACTCAAGAAATGCAGTAAGAAATGCTAAGCCATTTTATTATACTGAGCAATAGAATGAGTACAGGAGGTGATTAGAAATATGGTACCTCGACTTGCACAAGACAAGTGAAGAAATACACTCAGAATAGCAAAGGAATGGCTTCACATTAATCTGCGTCCCAACTGTTGGGAAACTGTCGTGTTGTTGCTGCTGCTAGAAATAAAATGAGGATTTGGGGCTATTCCCCTCTTCAAAACAGGTAGAAATTTTGGAATCGGACTCTACTCAAGAAACCCAGAAAAACCCAGAAAGATTTTCTGAAATGGCCAACCTTTGAAAATCACCCCCTTGGGGATCTACGCAGTTCCTCAATGTTCTGCGCTGCCACTAAAGAAACCCCTCTAGAAATTTTCCTGAAACTCTACCAAAAATCCTCCAATCTGCAAGGTCTAGTCCCCTGCTTAATCACCCAGCATAAATCCTCTTGCAAAACCCCAATCCAAAACTCCTGCTAGAAAGAACTGTGTCATCCCTCTCAGTGTTGCGCAATCATTCCAAGATGCTCAATCCTCCTGCCCAGAATTCTATTGAAACCACTGCAAAAATAATAATGGAAATACCTTGCTCGAGTAGGCACTCGAAGTCCCCCGGGGCTAAGGGTCTCCGAACGGAGACACTTGATGCACTAAATAGTGCTACAGGCTAGCTAAACAGCCAACATTGTCTAAGTCAAAATGACTAGCTCACAATGCACATAATCGAATGATCAAAATGAGGGGGCTTCTCTGTCCTTTATATCCTTTTCCTCTCTCGATCCCAAGGCTCACCTCCTCCAATGTAATTCCTTTTTTGCCACGTGTTTCTTCCCTTCTGTGCAGTCCCTCCAAGTGTTTGTGTGGGCTCCATCTCTACATCCCCCTTTGGCCCCCCTTGGCTCCCCTTTAAGTCACAACATTGTGCTACTAAGAAGTGAATTTTATTCTAAAAGTGAGTTATGTCCCCTTTTCTCACTTTTTTATTTATAATTAACTATAGAAGGAAAGAATTGAGCAAAATCGAATATTCCAATTAGCCATGGCTAATTAGGGATATTACAGTTTCCCCCAACAAAATGTTGCTTGTCCTCAAGCAACTGAAGTGATGGATGCTGCAAGATTTTCTCACTCTCCCAAGTGGCATCCTCATTTGGAAAATTCTTCCACCTCACCAAGAATTCCCGGACTATCCTGCTCCACAGTTGCCTCTCCCTGGTATCACTAATAGCCTCTGGCTGCAACACCAAATGCCCCTCATCATCCATGGGTGGTGGTAGCTCATCTGTCGCTGTCACCTGCTACTCAAATGCATTCTTCAGGAATGATACATGAAAAACGTTATGAATCTTGCTGGCTTAGGGCAACTCCAACTCATATGTGACCTGTCCAATCCTGCGTATCACCCTGTATGGCCCATAAAAGTAGGGCTTGAGCTTCTCAGCCCCCTTCTGCTTTAGTGATGACTGTCGGTATGGTTGTAATCGTAGGTAGACCATGTCCCCTACCTCAAACTGTCTCTCCACCCGACCCCTATCAACATACAGCTTTTGCTGGTTCTGCACTGTAGCCATGTTATCCTTGAGAGCTCAGAGGATATCCTGACTCTCTTGGATCCAAATATTGGCTCTAGGAGTCTTGCTATCACCAAACATCACGTCAGCAAAAGATAAAGGATGATACCCATATAAGGCATAGAATGGTGACATACCAATGGACATCTGATGTTTAGTGTTGCAACAGTACTCCCCCAGATGTAGCCACTTCAGCCACGCTCGCTGCTACCCACTAACATAGTTACACAAGTAGCCCTGCAGCCACTTGTTAACTATCTCTATCTGCCCGTCCGTCTGTGGGTGATAACTAGTACTCGGTGTCAACTCTGTCCCCACCAACCAAAAAAGCTCCTACCAAAACCTGCCCATGAAACGACTGTCCCTGTCACTAACGATGGTCTTAGGAAGACCATGTAGCCTGAAGATCTCTCTGAAGAACAACTCGACCACCTGTGCTGTTGTATAGTGTGTGGATATGGCAAAAAAAATGTGCATACTTTGTCAGTCGGTCAACGACGACAAAGATACAATCCTTGCCCTGTGCCATGGGCAACCCTGTGATGAAATTCATCAAAATACTCTCCCATTTCACCTCCGGAATGGGAAGAGGCTGCAATAATCCCGCGGGATGGCTCATCTCTCCCTTGTTCCTTTGGCAAACATCGCACTCCTAGATATGCTGGAGTATGTCCTCCTTGAGGCCCTTCCATGAGAAACTCTCTCTAATGGCCCTGTAGGTTTTGGTAAACCCCTGATGGCCTGCCAAAGGTGAATCATGTGAAGTATCTTCTTCTTGAGCTAAGACCCCTAAGTCAAGAAGATCCGGTCCCTATAATAGATGATCTCATCGAACACCCTGTACCTGTCATCTGCCACCTGCCCATCTAGAACCTCACATGCAAACCTATCCTTGGAGTACTCTACTAAGATTCGAGCCCTCCAGTCTGTATCCAAGCTTATAAGAGACAACGTGGCTGGTCTACGTGAAAGGGCATCTGCTACCACGTTGTTCTTACCCTTGACATACTCAATGTCAAATTCATATGCTTGGATCTTACTGATCCACTTCTGCTGCCTCTCCTGTAGCTGCTTCTACTCCAAAAAGAACCCGAGGCTGTTGTGATCAGTCCTCACCCTGAACCTGTTACCTACCAAATACTGTCGGTACTTGGCCAATGCATGCATGATGGCCAAGATCTCCTTGTCGTATATAGAATACAACCTCTCGTGCGAAAGGAGTTTCCGGCTCTCGAAGGCTATAGGGTGTCCTCCCTGCATCAATACTGCGTCGATCCCCTCTCCCGATGCATCGCACTCCAAAACAAATGGCTGTGTAAAATATGGCAGTGCAAGCACTAGGAAACTGCTCATAACCTTCTTGAGCCTATCAAAGGCTCGCTATGCTGTATCTGTCCAACTGAATACCCCCTTCCTCATCAAATCTGTCAGGGGTACAGCAAGTTGTGAGAAACTCTTAACGAACTTTCGATAGTAGGCGCAAATGCCAATGAATCCTCAAAGTTCTGTCACGTTCCTCGGCTTTGGCCATTCCCTGATGACCCTGATCTTCTCCTCATGGACTCTCACTCCATCCACTCCTATGATGTGTCCCAAGTACAACATCTTCGTCAACCCAAACTCACACTTGTTGAGTTTGGCATAGAACTGTTGCTCCTGAAAGATACGCAACACTGTCTCTATATGCTAGAGATATTCCTCCCAAGTCTTGCTGTAAATGAGGATATCATTAAAGAATACCAACACAAACTTCCTCAAGTGACTACGGAAGATGTGATTCATGCAAGACTGAAATGTAGTGGGGGCATTGGTTAGCCCAAAGGGCATCACCAAGAACTCAAAGTGCCCATAATGACAACTGAAGGTGGTCTTGGGAATGTCCTACTCCCTCACGCGGATCTGATGGTACCCAGATCTCAAATCAATCTTTGAGAAGAATCGTGCTCCTCTCAACTCATCGATCAACTCGTCGATCATGGGTATGGGGTACCTGTTCTTCAGTGTATTCTTGTTCAGGGCCTTGTAATCAATGCACATCCTCAATGTTCCATCCTTCTTCTTCACCAACACCACGTTAGAAGCAAAAGGACTCGTGCTCGGCCGAATGTGCCCAAGAGCCAACAACTCCTGAATGGCCCGCTCAATCTCATCCTGATAGGCCTTGGGATGCCTATAGGGGGTAGTAATCACTGCTTGAATAGCCTGCTCAAGCTGAATGATGTGCTCAAACCCCTGGTTCGGTGGTTGTCCTGGCGGAATCTCCCCAAACACTATGGCATACCAGTCAAGGATGGACTGTATCTTCGGATGTACCGTCCGCCCTGTAGTCCCTGCCTCTGATGCATGCAACTCTACTGCCCACTCTATGTCTCCCTTTAGGAAGATTCCCTCCATCTGATGAGTCGAAACAGTCTGAGGCAGATATGTGTGTTGTCCTCGTATCTTCTCATGCCTCCTTGTCTTCTCATTGTCCCAATCCATCTCTAGGGTCTTCCAATCTGTCGTGACCTTCCCTAGAGTGATGAGCCACTGAACACCCAGTGTTGGTGTTCGGAATATCAACCAAAAAAAATTGGTCAGTCAATGTGTAGGTGCCCATCGTCACTGATAGCTCTGGAACATAACGAGCACACATCATGGTCTGATCTCCTGGGAAAAAAACTGAAAACCCATCGAAGCTCTCTGTCTATATACCTCTCCGCTCAACCATCTGTGCATCGATGAAGTTGTGGGTTGCCCCAATGTCAACCAAAACTGGTACCCGCTAGCCATGTACTATCCCCCGTACGCGTAGCGTCAGATACTTGGGAACTCCTCGCAACGCTGCAAGGGCCCCTCCGGTAGGTGCAAAAGATGCACCACCTGCTGCTAGCGGTGGAGGTGGCAAAGATCCCTGCACGGCCTGACTATCTCCTGCCTCCACATCATCCTCATCATCCTCTTCCCCACTGCTCTCAGAGAAGACCTCAATAAAATGTGCTCTGCCAGCAACACATCTATGTCCTGGTGCCCACGGCTCCTGGAAGGTGAAGCACAACCGCTTCTTCTTCAACTCCCTCCTGGCATCATCTTCAATTTGTGCTCATCCTGGATTCCCCTTTGGGGGTGAAATCCGCACGTCCTTCCCCTTAGACTGAAAAGTTTGTCTCTAGGGGTAAGGTGTCCGGGTCCAGGGTAAGACATCCTGTAAATCCCAGGTCCTACTAATGGCGTCCTGGAGTGTGGCTGGTCTAGTGGATCGGACTAAACCCCAGAGTGGCTCTGCTAACCCCTCAAAATACATATAGATCCTATGTGCCATGGATAGATCTGGCACCATCACTGAGACCCTCAAGAAATCTGCAATGTAGGTCTCTGGGCTCCCTATCTGTTTGAGCCTCGTCGGCTCAAAAATGCTGCTCTGGATCCCTCCGATCAAATCACTCCATCAATATCCTGGTGAACTCGACATATGTCTTCATTGTGGAGTGTCCAAGCATAACCATCCCATGAAGCCACCAATCCTAAGCCTCACCATCCAAATGCAATGTTACCACCTTGATGGCCTCTGTCTCCAACATCTGGTTAAGCTAGAAATAAATGTCCAGCTTCTCTACCTAAGACTTCACCAAATTGTTTGATGAACCATCAAACGTAGGCAAGTGGAATCTACTCACTGCATGGTGGGTGTCACCATCATAGTAATTTCGGTTCCCTCTATGATGGTCGTGGGGTCTACTATCCCGCTGGAGCTTAACAAATTCTCTCAATGAAAGAGCATCCCTGAACTCCTGCCCATAGACCTGGTACTCTGCAAAACAATCACCCATATGGCCCGACTCTGCCTCCTGCTAGACTTGACCCCCGTGTCTGCTCCTAAGAACGTGAGCATGGTAGAGGGTGTAGTGTCATGCGAGGCCACCTGTTGTGTAGTATCACGCTGCACTGGCAAATGATGGGATGCACCAGATCCCTCACCATTCTGAAAAGCTCGTGGGATCTCACGCTGTCTGGCCTCTACTGTCGTGAATCTCTGCCCCATCACCTCAATCTGCCTCGACAGATCCTGCACTGATTTGAGGAGCATATCTGCAAATATCTTCCCTTCCTCGTCTGCCATCAGATCCCTCTGCTCTGCGTCCACCATAGGCTCCTCCTGTTCTGCGTCCACCACCGGAACACAGTCTCCCTCTCCATAGGTATTCTCCAACCTACGCCCAGTGTCTCTGTATCTCCTACCTCTGTAATAGAAGTAGGGTTTTTCCCCCGGTGTCATAGATTGCTAGCTCCATAGGCTGAGCCAGATCTATGCTTTGATACCATTGTAATATTCCTAACCCGGAATATTCCTTAAACCCTAGCAAAGTCTCAACCAGAAAAACGTACAAGTTGTATAGTAGCCGAGAAAATCACAGAGATATAATAACAGTAGTGCAACAACAATAGTATATATATGAAATATAAACAAATACTCAAGAAATGCTAAGCCAATTTATTATACTGAGCAATAGAATGAGTAAAGGAAGTGATCAGAAAGATGGTACCTTGACTTGCACAAGGCAAGTGAAGAAATACACTCAGAATAGCAAAGGAATGGCTTCACATTGATCTGCATTCTAGCTGCTGGGAAATTGTCGTGCTGCCAATGCTGTTGGAAATCAAATGAGGATTTGGAGTTGTTCCCTTCTCAGAAAATGCTGAAATTCTAGAATTGAACTCTACTCAAGAAACCCAAAAAAACCAAAAAGCTTTTCTGAAATGGCTGACCTCCGAAAATCACCCCCTTGGGGATCTGTGCAGTTCCTTAATGCTCTGCACTGCCACTGAAGAAACCCCTCTAGAACTCTGCCTGAAATTCTACCAAAAATCTTCCAATATGCAAGGGCTGGTCCCCTACTCAATCACCCAACATAAGTCCTCCTTCAAAACCCCAATCTAAAACTCCTGCCAGAAAGAACTGCGTCATCCCTCTCAGCGTTGCGCAGTCATTCCAAGATGCTCAATCCTCCTGCCCAGAATGCTACTGAAACCACTGCAAAAATATTGATGGAAATACCTTGCCTGGGCAGGCACTCAAATTCCCCGGGGCTAAGGGTGAAATCTCCGAACGGAGACACTCGATGCACTAAACAGTGCTGCAGACTAGCTAAACAGCCAGCGTGCTCTAAGTCGAAATGACTAGCTCACAATGCACATAATTGAATGATCAAAATGAGGGGGCTTCTCTGTCCTTTATAGCCTTTGCCTCTCTCAATCCCAAGGCTCACCTCCTTCAATGTAATTCTTCTTTTGCCACGTGTTTCTTCCCTTGTGCGCAGTCCCTCAAAGTGTCTGCGTGGGCTCCATCTCTACGTCCCCCTTTGGCCCCCTTGGCTCCCCTTTAAGTCATAACGTTGTGCTACTAGGAAGTGACTTTTATTCTAAAAATGAGTTATGTCCCCTTTTCTCACTTTTTTATTTATAACTAACTATAGAAGGCAAAAAATGAGCAAAATCGAATATTCCAATTAACCATGGTGAATTAGGAATATTACAATTAGGATCTACCTTAACATCCTCATAAGATACAATATGACCCAAATATTCAACCTCTTGTACCCCAAAGAAACATTTAGAGGTTTTTGCATACAATTGTTTCTCCTCCAATAGTTTGAGCACCCTGTCAAGATGTTGAATATGATCCTTCCAAGACTTGTTGTAGATTAGTATATCATCAAAAAATACTAACACACATTTTCTAAGAAAAGGTTTGAAAATGGAATTCACCAAACCTTGAAACATCGAAGGTGCATTAGTAAGGCCAAAAGGCATGAACAAAAATTCATAATGGCCTTCATCAGTTATGAACGTTTTTTTCGGAATGTCTTCAGTATTCATTCTAATTCAATGACACATTGAACGAAGATCCAAATTGGTGAAGTAAATTTCTCCATGTAATTCATCCAACAATTCATCAATCACAAGAATGAGAAATTTATCTTTATTAGTGAGCTTGTCGAGCTCCCTATAATCTTGACACATATTGATGGGCCTCTAAAATAGACATAAATTAAGGGCCATCTGACCATCCTTCAGCACATTAAACCTCTCTTTTTTCATTAGATAATGTATTTTTAACTGTAATATGGTCATTAAGAAAGTTTATGGATAATTACATAATTGTACCTAATATTATTTATTTTTGGGGAATATTAGGCAGATTATGAAGATTTGGAGGAGGAGATAATTTAGGGACTTGATACCTACTACAGGAGGATCAATATTAAATAATAAATCAAAAAGATATTTTGAAATAATTGCACAGATTCTGGAGCTCTAATGATTGAGAAAATCTAGGAATGTGTTCTCTGTCATTTAATGTAGATTTCTAATATTGGGAACCAGACCCGCTAATTAAGGGATTTTGGTGGGGAAAGTTTCCTCCTTTCATGGGGAATGCTTCCTAATAATTTTGTATAAGTACCAAGTCGAATTTTCCTCTAGGGGTCGATTTTTATTAGTCTCCTTGTGGAGAGAACTCGTATTTTTGTAGCTCAACTTTCATTTTTTGCAGGGATGTAATTGTATTGATGGAAATAATGAAGATTGATGCCATGTTCAGCTTCTAAATCTTGGTCTCCTTCATAGTACTCTGAGTTTTGTTGGGCTTGGCCATCCCAGGATCCTCATATCCCTTTTGTATCATTTAATTTTCTTCTTTTCACTTCTTATTCACATGCATCTCTTGTTCTTGTTTTTTCCTATTTTTGCATTTAGTATTGATGAATTCTTGTTGTAGGATTCAGTTAAATGGTTGAATTAATTTCTTTTGTAAGATCACAAGAATAATTGCATCCCTGGAACAACTTTGGAAAGTCATAGTAATCATTGAACTACTTATATTAATTTACTTAAACTCAAATCTAGATTTCTGGAAGTCCCTTGTGGCAAATAATAGTGAATTTCTGCTATTTTTTAGAACATGTTAATGAGTTTCAATAAAGTTGATTCCACTTGAATTAGATCACAAAAAAATTCTATTTAAGAAAAAAATTTACCCCATTTCAATTACAGTTGATTATGTTAGGCATTTGATAGATTTAATAGCTCACTAGTTCTCAAATTTCTAGATTTTAAATTAGTAATTTTTTGTTATTTTTTAGCATGGGTTAACAGAGGTATTTTTGAGTGATTCCACTTGGAAAGGAGATTTTAGACATCCTATTCAATAATAAAAAAAATTGTCCCATATAATTTGGATTTGATTTTTTTCGCCATTCGGTGAATTATATTTTCCTATAGTAAATCTGCAGTTTCCTGTAGTAACTACAGGATCTCATATAGTAGTCTTCCAATATGTATATACTTGCCCAAATTCACTCAAAAATATTGGTTATTATCCCTTAGGGTTTAATCAAGCCCCCTAGGCTCTAAATCAATTATTAGGGAAGACTAAAGACCATTTAGGACTTGCCTCTTTATCCAAGCAAAACATTTCAGTGATCTGGGTTGATGGACAAATTTATGAAATGGATAATACAATGATGTTTGATACATCCATTGAACTCTGTTAATGGACCTACACTCTTTGAAATTTAATTATAAACATTTACTTCATTAGATTTAATTTATGCAATTACAATCGCTTTCTTTCCTTGTATTTTATTTCTTGTAATAGGTTAAGGTTTCCATTTCGAGCATTTCATTTTCTGCAATTAGTTTAGAATCTGATTTTATTACATTCATTCCATTACATCATGACATCAAAGGAAGGACACACTGTATGTTGCACATATAGTGGCGATACCTCTTAAGTTTTTATGAACCTCGGGTTGATAATTAAAGTTGGTAGCCTTGGGAGTTGCAGCATTCTTGTTGCAATACCGAGGCTCATCACTTTTTGGCGCCAATGCCAATGAGGTGTCAAAGTATGCATTGTTTTCTTCCCTAGTTGATTCATTTCTTTTTACTTTTTGAAAAAACAAAAAATATTTTCATGAGGAATATTTCATTTCAAAAAAAGAAAAGTGCATTTCATTAGTGTTATCATTTAATCATAAAAACAAAAAAACTCTTCAACACCAACCCACCCCCCCATTTGATCACGTGGTGCAGTAAAAGACAAATCACTATCCACTTTTGCATGTAGAAAAATAAGAGATGGCAAAGAATGTAGAAGAAATATATGGAGATTATGACAATGAAGAAGATCCTCACAGATTTCCCATTCAAGATACTGATGGTAGTGTGCACATGAAGAACATCCTTCGATCTTTTCTTCCAAAATTTCATGGTCTAAGGTCAAAGGATTCGAAAACCTTTCTTTTTGAATTTGAAATTGTTTGTAGATCTTATGGTTACTTACTAAACCCTCAAAAAATGAGATTGTTTCTAGAAACATTGAAGGATAGATCTCTTAAATGGTTCATGAGTTTAGGTACTAATTCAATAAAATCGTGGAAAGATATGCAAAAGATATTTCTATAAAAATATAAAGATCGTGATCTTAAAGAAGAAATATTTAGAATGAATCAAAAAGAAGTTGAGAGCCTTGAGTATCTAATAGAGAGGTCCATGTATAATGTTAAGAGGGAAAAAATACACCATTTAGGATCTGACACACTAAAAACCCTATTACTTAGAACAATTAGGGATGAGTGGATTGATCTCATTGATCTCATGAGTGGAGGAGATGTATACCGCATATCATTTGAATAAATTTGTGAAACATGTAAACACATATCAAGAGGAAGAGCAAGAGTAAGTAAATCAGCATCAAGATCGGTAAGTCAAGCTAAACTTGGAAATTTGTTTGATGACTTTAAAACAGAAATTCTTAGCAATCTAACCAAACAAGTAGAAATGTTAAGAATTCAAGATGAGGAAAAATAAGATGTTAATATTTGTGTTGTCTGTGTAGAATCACATGTTAAATATTGCCCCTCATTACCAATGTTGAAGGAATTTTACCAAGAGGACAATGAATCAAGTCAATTGTCAATGCAACTATGTTATGTAGCTCCAAGAGGGCCATGGCACCCTATTCAACCTGATATGATGCAAGAGCCTAATTCACAATTTCAAGCTTATGCACACCCATATCAAAGTAATTTTAACACACCCTTTCCTTGTAAACCTTGGCCATCTCAACCTCAAAACCAATCTTGGCAACAAGATTGGCAAGGAACTTATGGAAGCCATCCACAATATCCTCGATATTTTCCTCAATATCCTCCATACTCAACTCCATGTTATCCCTACCATCCACCTCCACCACAACCATAACCCCAACCACATCCATCTCAAATATATCCACTTTCACTCAACTACTTGTACCACCATTTATGAACCCACACAAGGAAGTAGCTCAGCCCACTTACAATGTTGAGGCAAAACACTTACAAACATCTCCTCTTGATCTAAATGGTATTCATCTTAGCTCAGGAAGAGTATTGCAAAAAAGAGATTCTCTTGATATCATTGAAGGACAACAGTGCAGAAAAAGAAGATTCAAATGAGAAGACCAAATGATCATGGGCTACACTTGATAAAGAGTAGACATCAAGATCAGAGATTGTGAATGTGGCCTCATGTTTACCATCAAATCCTCTATGTGTTCAAGAGAATAATCTACAAAAGGAAGAAGATTTGAATTACGTGGAAGAAGAAGACATCCAAGATGACCCAAATCATAAAATGGACCAAGGGCATCACAAATATATAGAAATATCGTTCCAACAAAGTGTTAAATTACAGTAACACACTCTTCTTCAACAATTCTTAATCTCATCTCAGTCAAATCATTTGGTCTCTTACATTTAGGTACATGTCAAACAATTCATTTCAAGCCTACACATCAGTTTATTTGTTATCTTGATGTGAAAATGGCTTCATTTGAAGTATTCCTACACTTGAAAATGATTTTGTTTTTTTCAAGTAGAGTAGGATAAAAAATAAAAATAAAAATAAAATAAATTAAAACAAATAAGAAAAAATTAATAGGAAAGCCTCACTTGAGGTGCCTGAGATTGCTCATAGATTGAAACCTCCATGAGGTGGTCAATGGGTTGAAAAAAAAAAAAATCTTAGGTGAAAACCCCCTTTGAGGCGCCTAGGTAGACCTACTATCTGAAAACCTCATTGAGATGGCTAATATGCCTCAAAAAAATAAAAATAAAAATCTTTGCTCCATGTATCTCTCTCTCATGAATGTGGGTGTTCTCCAACCTCTGCAAGCAACAAAAACTAGTTAGCCACCAAAAGAAAAGTTGATCAAAAGCCTAGTCTAAGGAAGTCAAACTTGGACTTTCTCCTCCTTTGCTCATAGGCTCCAAAAGGACCAAGGCCATGACAATCCGTCACCCTCATCTATTTCCACCATCTATTCATCATTCCCAAGCTTTTACCACTCGTTTTTCTTGTTGTCCTGAAATACTACAAGAAGATCCTATAGTTACTACTAGAAACAAAAATAAATAGAGCAGAATATTATCTTTTTCATATCTTGAAAACCATGCATCTATTTTCCAAGCTGTTTCAGGGTGATATTCATATGGATGATGGTAACATGCCTAAGCAATTTCAAAAAATTTCGGTTCACAATTTTTGAGAAATCGACATCTATCACCTACAACCATTTTTTAATTTTCTCGATATTCATGCATCCATTTGCAAAGTTGTTTCATGGGGAGATGCATATGGATGATGGTAACATGCCCAAACAATTTCAGCAAATTCCAGTGCACGGTTTTCAAGAAATCAATTCCATCACCTACATCAATTCATGCATCCATTGGTAAAAATTGTTTTATGGGGAGGTGCATAAGAATGATGGAAACATGATCCAAAAATTTCAGGTCAATCCAGTATACCATTTGGGAGATATGGGTTTAAACAGGCTTCTACAAGGTTTCATGTAGTTACCACAAGATGTCCTAGTTTTCTACAGGAAACTAGTTGAAGGCTATAGCAAGGTAGGGAAGGTGAAATCAAGTGATAGTAATGGGTATGACAGTTTTGAAAAGTGTGGGGAAGTTGAACATCACCAATGGCCTAGCCCAGCACTCCAAGAAGGCCAGATTTTACTAAGATATCTTGCTCATGGTAACTGGAAGACAGAGGTTTAGAATCACCAACGTATGAAGACCTGTGTAGAAGCAAACAAAGAAAATGATCACCTCTAGAGGACCATGGATCGACCATCAACTCAGTAGCAGCATGCATGCCTCTCCAACAACCATCAGGTGGGTATAGGTATGCAATATTCTTGACCTCTTCTCTTGAGCATATTATAGTTATAAATTTATTGTCAATGTATGAGAGATGAGGTTTTATAAGCTAAGTATGGTTTAGTAGTCTCAGCCACCTTCAACTAGTTAGTACAACTAACTCCTTCACTAATGCAATGTGGAAAAACCAAATTAGGAAGGCTGACAAATTCAAGGAATGGGGGAAACAATTAAAAAAGGATATTTGTGCAAAGGCCAAGTCACCACATCACTCCAATCCCTCCATCCACTTCATATCCACTATCTATCCATCATTGATCCATCCCATTTCATAAGGAAAAATTAGTATTTTTCAAAAACAAATCCTACACTCTATCTCACCCTAGAAATTTGTTGAAAAAAACACACAGAGCACATCCTCTCCATTTTCACAAACTTACACTACTCCCTCTGAGCCCTAGCATCATCCTCCAAACCCTCTACATCATTTCTCATCACTCCCATATAGTTAGATGACCTTGAAAGAGAAGGAATGACTACTACATGAAGGCAGCATGTTGCTACAAGAAGGAAGAAATGAACAAATTATGCTAAAATCCAAAATGACAGTGCCTAAGAGAGACCTAATCAATACAGAGAACTCAAAGGCCATTATGAAATCATCTAGGCCACAAAAGAGAAGAAGAAGACAACAAAAGGCAAGAATGCATTCACCATCAAAATAGAACTCAAATTGCAGTGATGAAAAGAGGTTTTCCAAGAGGTCTCTAATTTCTTTCTATCTTTTGCCCAAGGCCTAAAAGATGTTATAGAAAGGGGAGAAATGCATGGAAGTCAAGTTGAGGGCCTACCTTGGGCTCATACTATCATTTCTACTCAAAACAGGTTTAAACAGGTTGATAGAGGGTTTCTTGTAGTTACTACAGGAATTGTTACAGGGTTTCCTGTAATTACTACAAGAATTACTACAGGATGTCCTAGTTCTAATCTAAATGGTTTTGGAAGGTTTCACAAGTGTCCAAATGGTGGAAAAAGGTAGCAAGAGGTTGGAAAAGGATGTGGAATACCTTTTCAAACTGAAAAATATTCAAGAACCCATCTTGAATAAGGGACAGAAGACGGGCTAATGGTCTCAAGAAACATTGCAATTTTTCTATGCACAAACAGTTTTGGAAAAATGAGTGAAAATGGAATGAAGGTTTCAAGGGAGAGGATATGAATGAAATGGATCTACAAACCAATGGATTTCACTTGCAAAGAGGAAAGTTTTGTTTTTTTTTCTTGAAAGATTGTTAAACAATCATGAAAACAACAACTCATTTTTGTGCTTGTCCTTGTAGAACTTACAACCAAGATTCTTAAGAGAAAGGACTGAGGAATTCACAAGAGACAAGCCACCAGGGCCATTAATGAGGCATAATGAGGTCACTAAGTTGCTCAGAGAATGAGAAACACTTTCAGCAGGAGGTATGATGGGCCTCTAAATTAGACATAAATTAAGGCCCATCTGACCATCCTTCAGCGCATTAAACCTCTCTTTTTGCATTAGATAATGTATTTTTAACTTTAATATGTTCATTAGGAAGGTTTATGGATAATTTCATATTTGTGCCTAATATTATTTATTTTTATAGAATATTTTGGGAATATTAGGTAGATTATGAAGATTTGGAGGAGGAGATAATTTAGGTACTTGCTCCCTACTACAGGAGGATCAATATTAAATAATAAGTCAAGAAAATATTTTGAAATAATTGCACATATTCTGGAGCTCCAATGATTGAGAAAATCTAGGAATGTGTTCCATGTCATTTAATGCAAATTCCTAGTATTGGGAACCAGACCCACTAATTAAGGGATTTTGGTGGGGGAATCTTCCTCCTTTCATGGGGAATGCTTCCTAATTATTTGTTATAAGTACCAAGTCGAATTTTACCCTAGGTGTTGATTTTTATTAGCCTTCTTGTGGAGAGAACTCGTATTTTTGTAGCTCCACTTTCATTTCTTGCAGGGATGTAATTGTATTGATGGAAATAATGAAAATTGGTGACATGTTCAACTTATAAATCTTAATCTCCTTCATAGGAATCTGAGTTTCCTTAGGCTTGACCATCCTAGGAGCCTTAGAGCCCTTTTGTATCATTTATTTTTCTTCTTTTCACTTCTTATTGACATGCATCTCTTGTTCTTGTTTTTTCATATTTGTGCATTTAGTATTGATGATTTTTTGTTGTAGGATTAGGTTAAATGGTTGAAGTTATTTTGTAGGATCACAAGCATAATTTCATCATTGGCACAAATTTAGAAGGTCATGGTAATCATTGAGCTACTTGGATTAGTGTTCTTAACCCAAATCTAGATTTCTGGAAGTCCCTTGTGGCAAATAACAATAAATTTCTGCTATTTTTTAGAACATTCTAAGGAGCTTCAATCAAGTTGATTCCACTTGCATTAGATCAAAAAAACATTCTATTTAATAATAATAAAAAATAACCCATTTTATTTTCACTTGATTAGGTTAGGCATTTGATAGATTTACTAGCTCACTAATTCTCCAACTTCTAGATTTTAGACTAGTAATTTTCTATTATTTTTTAGCATTGGTTAACATAGGTACTTTTGAGTGATTAAATTTTTAATGGAGACCTAATACATCCTATTAAATAACACAATTCCTCCCATCCAATTTTGATTTGATTTGGTTGGTCATTCAATGAATTGGAGTTTCCTATAGTAAATCTACAATTTCTTGTAATAACTACAGGATCCCCTGTAGTAGCCTTTCAGCATGTATATACTTGCCCATATTTACACAAGAATTTTGGTTATTTTCCCTTAGGTTTGAATCAGGACCCCTAGGCTATAAATTAATGATTAGGGAATACTAAAGACCACTTAGGACTTGCCTCTTTACCCATGCAAAAGTTTCAACGGTTTAGGCTAATGGACAAATTTATGAAATGGATAATACAGTGATGATTGCCACATCCAATGAACTCTTTTAATGAACCTAAACTCTTTGAAATGTAATTATTGACATTTACTTCATTAGATTTACATTATGCAATTAGAATAGGTTTCTTTCCTTTATTTCCTTTCTTGTAATAGGTTAACTTTTCCATTTCGAGCATTTCATTTTCTACAATTAGTTTAGAATCTGATTTTATTACACTCACTCTATTACAACATGACATCAAAGGAAGGACACATTGTATGTTGCACATATAGTGTTGATACCTCTTAAGTTTGTACAAACCCCAGGTTGATAATTAAAGTTGGTAGCCTTGGGAGTTGCAACATTCTTGTTGCAATACTGAGGCTCATCACTTTTTGGCACCATTGTCAGGGAGGTGTCAAAGTATGCATTGTTTTCTTCCCTAGCTGATTCATTTATTGTTACTTTTTGAAAAAACAAAAAATATTGAATTAGGCACATTTCATTTCAAAAACAGAAAAGTGCATTGCATTAGTGTTATCATTCAATCATAAAAACAAAAAAAAAAATCTCCAACTCCAACCCACCCCCCCATTTAATCACGTGGTATAGCAAGAGCCACATCATCATCCACTTTTGCATGTAGAAGAAGAAGATATGGCAAAGAATGTAGAATAAATTGATGAAGATGATGACAATGAAGAAGATCGTCTTGGATTTCCCATTCAAGGTACCGATGATAGTGTGCACATGAAGAACATCCCTCCATCTTTTCTTCCAAAATTTCATGGTCTAAGGTCAAAGGATTCAAAACCTTTCTCTTTGAATTTGAAATTGTTTGTAGATCTTATGATTACTTGTTAAACACTCAAAAATTGAGATTGTTTCCGGCAACAATGAAGGATAGAGCTCTTAAACGGTTCATGAGTTTAGGGACTAATTCAATAAGATCATGGAATGATATGCAAAAGATATTTCTAGAAAAATATAAATATCATGATCTTAAAGAAGAAATATTTAGAATGAATAAAAATAACATGAGAGCCTTGAGGATCTAATAGAGAGGTTCTAACTGAAAGCCCTCTTACTTAGAACAATTAGGGATGAGTAGATTGATCTCATTGAACTCATGAGTAGATGAGATGTATACCAATTATCATTTGAAGAAATTTGTGAAAAATGCAAACGTATTATTGAATTGAGGCTTTTGTGATCCATAATAGTTGTATGAAGAACTTCGGCGTAAATCACATGAAGAAAGACCTTTGTCGATGCATTTCGAACCAACCAGTGTGGTTCATCATCAGGAAAAGTTGAAGAAACAGATCCAACTTTACATGTTAAATAGTCTGAGCAGAGTCCCCAACGACTATCTTGACCAAAGACTAATTTTGACTTTGGGACCAAAGTCAAAAAGTCATTTTTATAATATAGTTATATTCGGTGATTTACGCCGAAGTTATTCTTACAAATGCAAACATATATCAAGAGGAAGGGCAAGAGTAAGTAAATCAACATCAAGATCGGAAATTCAAGCTAAACTTGTAAAGTTGTTTGATGAATTTAAAAGAGAAATTCTTAGCAAACTAACCAAACAAGTAGAAATGTTGATAATGCAAGATGAGGAAAAAGAAGATGTTGATATTTGTGTTATCCATGCAAAATCACATGTTAAATATTACCTCTCATTACCAAGGTTGAAGGAAGTTTACAAAGAGGACAATGGAGTAAGTCAATTGCCAATATAACTATGTTATGTAGCTCCAAGGGGACCATGGCACCCTATTCAACCTGATATGATGCAAGAGCCTAATTCACAATTTCAAGCTTATGCACATCTATATGAAAGTAATTGGAACACACCCTTTCCTTGGAAACCTTAGCCATATCAACCATGAAACAAATATTGGCAACAAGGTTGGCAAGGAACTTATGGGAGCCATTCACAATATCCTCGATATTTTCCGTGATATCCTCCGTACTCAACTCCATGTTATCCCTACCATCCACCTCCACCAAAACCACAACCACAATTCCAACCACATCCATCTCAAATATCCACTCTCACTCAACTACCTATACCACCATTTCCAAACCCATACAAGGAAGTAGCTCATCCCACTTGAGGCACAACACTTCCAAACATATCCTTTTGATCTAAATGGTATTCATCTTAGCATAGGAGGAGTATTGCAAAAAATATATTCTTTTGATATCATTGAAGGACAACATGCAGAAAAAGAAGATTCAAATGAGATGACCAAAGGATCATGGGTTGCACTTGACAAAGAGAAGACATCAGAATCAGAGATTGATAAGGTGCCCTCATGTTTACCTTCATATCCTCCATGTGTTCAAGAGAATAATATGAAAAAGGAAGAATATTTGAATTCCATGGAATAAGAAGATATCCAAGATAATCCAAATCAGAAAATGGACCAGGGGCATCACAACTATATTGGAATATGGTTCCATCAAAGTGTTAAATTGCAGCAACACACTCTTCTTCAACAATTCCTAATCTCATCTCAGTCAAAGAATTTGGTCTCTTATATTCAGGTACATGCCAAAGAATTCATTTCAAGCCTACACATCAGTTTATTTGTTACCTTGACGTGTACATGGCTCCATTGGAAGTATTCCTACACTTAAAAGTGTTTTTGTTTTTTTTCAAGTAGAGTAGGATAGAAAAAAATAAGAATGAAAAATAAAATAAAATCTCAAGTGAAAACCTCCTTTGAGATGCCTGAGATTGTCTCATTGATTTAAAACCTCCATGAGGCAGTCAATGGGTTGAAAATCGAGAGAAAAAAAAAAAGAGAAAGAATGATCCTAGGTGAAAACCTCCTTTGAGGCGCCTAGGCAGACCTACTAGTTGAAAACCTCATTGAGGCGGCTAGTACACCTATATATATATATCTTTTCTCTATGTATCTCTCTCTAATGAATGCAGGTGTTCTCCAACCTCTGCAAACAACAAAAACAAGTTGGCCACCAAAAGAAAAGTTGATTAAAAGCCTAGTCAAAGGAAGTCAAAATTAGACTTTCTCCTCCTTTTCTTAGATGCTCCAGAAGGACCAAGGCCGTGACAATCCATCACCCTCATCTATTTCCACCATCTACTCATTATTCCCAAGCTTTTACCACTCATTTTCCTTGTTGTCCTGAAATACTACAGGAAGATCGTCTAATTACTACAGGAAAAAAATAGAGCAGAAATTTATTTTTATCATATCTTGAAAACCATGCATATGTTTGCCGAGTTTTTTAAGGGGAGATTCATATGGATGATAGTAACATGCCCAAGAAATTTCAGCAAATTTGAGTGCACAATTTTTGACAAATTGACGTCCATCACCTACAGTCATTTTTTAATTTTCTCGATATTCATGCATCCATTTGTAAATTTGTTTCATGGGGAGATGCATATGGATGATGGTAACATTCCCAAGAAATTTCAACAAATTCTAGTGCACAGTTTTCGAGAAATCAACCTCCTTCACCTACAGCCATTTTTATTTTTTCTTGAGATTCGTGCATCCATTAGTTAAAATTATCTTACAGGGAGGTGCATAAGGATGATGGAAATAAGCTGAAAAAAATTCAGATCAATCTAGTATACCATTTGGGAGATATGGGTTTAAACAAGTTGTTACTGGGTTTCCTGTAGTTACTACAGGATGTCCTGGCTTTCTACAGGAAACTAGTTGAAGGCTATAGGAAGGTAGGGAAGGTGAAATGAACTGCTAGTAAGGGGTGTGACAGTTGTGAAAAGTGTGGGGAAAGTTAACATCACCCATGGCCCAACCCAGCACTCCAAGAAGGTTGGATTTGACTAAGATAGCTTTCTCACGGTAACTAAAAGACATAGGTTTAGAATCACCAAGCTATGAAGACCTGTGTAGAAGAAAACAAAGGAAATTATCACCCCCAGAGGACCATGGATCGATAATCAACTCAGAAGCAGCACACATGCCTCTCCAATAACCATTAGGTAGGTACAGGTATGCAATATTCTTGACCTCTTCTCTTGAGAATACTATAGTTAGAAATTTGTTGTCAATGCATGAGAGATGAGCTTTTATAAGCTAAGGATGGGTCAGCAGTCTCGACCACCTTCAACTATTTAATACAGCTAACTCCTTCACTCATGCAATGAGGAAAAACCAAATTAGGAAGCGTGATGATTTCGATGAATGGGGACAACAGTTAAAAGAGAAAGTTTTTGCAAAGACCAAGTCACCATAGCACTCCAAGACCTCCATCCACTTCATATCCACTTTCTATCCATTATTCATCCAGCCCATTTCATAATAATAATAATAATAATAATAAAAACAAGAACAAACCCTACACTTTGTCTCACCTTGAAAATTTCTTGAAAAAACACACACAGAGCACATCCTCTCCATTTTCACAAACCTACACTACTCCCTTTGAGCCCTAGGATCATCCTCCAAACTCTCTACATAATTTCTCATGACTCCCAGACAGTTAGAAGACCTTGAAAGGGAAGGAATGACTGCTATAGGAAGGCAGAATGCTGCTACAAGAAGGAAGAAAGGAACAAATTGTGCTAAAACCCAAAATGGCAGTGTCTAAGAGAGACTTTATCAAAACATAGAACTTTAAGGCCATTAGGAAATTATCTAAGCCACAAAAGAGAAGAAGAAGGCAACAAAAGGCAAGAAGGCATTCACCATCAAAATAGAACTCAAATTGCAGTGATGAAAAGAGGCTTTCCAAGAGGTCTCTAATCTCTTTCTAGCTTTTATCCAAGTCCTAAAAGATGTTATAGGAAGGGGAGAAAGGCATGGAAGTCAAGTTGACGTGCTACCCTAGGCTCAAACTATCATTTCCACTCAAAATAGGTTTAAACTGGCTGCTACAAGTTTTCCTATAGTTACTACAGGAATTGTTATAGGGTTTCCTGTAGTTACTACAAAAATTACTACAGGATGTCCTAGTTCTCATTTAAAGGCATTTTGAAGGTTTCAGAGGTGTCCAAATGGTGGGAAAAGGTAGTAGGAGGTTGGAAAAGGATGTGGAACACCTTGCCAAATTGAAAAAAAAAAAAATAAAAAAAAAAAAAAATTAAAAATAATAATAATAATAATAATATAATAATAAATATATATATATATATATAAATATAAATATATAATAATAATAATAATAATAATATAATAAATAAATAATAATAATAAATAATAATAAATCAAGAACCCATCTTGAATAAGGGGAAGAAGGTAGGTTAATGGTCTCAAGAAACACTCTGATTTTTCTATGCATGAACAGTTTTGGGAAAATGAGTGGAAATTGAATGAAGGTTTCAAGGAAAAGGATATGAATGAAATGGATCTACAAGCCAACAAATTTCACTTCCAAAGAGGAAAGTTATGTTTTTTTTTCTTGAAAGACTGTTAAACAATCATGAAAACAATAACTACACTTTTATGCTTGTCCTTGCAGAACTTACAGCCAAGATTCTTAAGAAAAAGGACTGAGGAATGCACAAGAGAGAGGCCACCAGGGCCATTAATGAGGCACAATGAGGTCACTAAGTTGCTCAGAGGATGAGCAACACTATCAGTAGGAGGGTATGATGGGCCTCTAAATTAGACATAAATTAAGGCCCATCTAACCATCCTTCAACAGATTAAACCTTTCTTTTGCATTAGATAATGTATTTTTAACTTTAATATGTTCATTAATAAGGTTTATGGATAATTGCATATTTGTGCCTAATATTATTTATGTATGTGGAATATTGTGAGAATATTCAGCAAAATATGAATATTTGGACGAGGAGATAATTTAGGGACTTGCTCCATACTACAAGAGGATCAATATTAAATAATAAATGAAGAATATTTTTTGGAATAATTGCACAAACTCTGGAGCTCCAATGGTTAAGAAAATCTAGGAATGTGTTCCCTGTCATTTAATGCAGGTTCCTAGTATCGGGAACCATATCCACTAATTGAGGGATTTTGATGGGGAAAGCTTCCTCCTTTCATGGGGAATTATTTCTAATCATTGTGTATAAGTAACAAGTCGAATTTGCCTCTAGGGGTTGATTTTTATTTGTCTTCTTGTGGAGAGAACTTGTATTTTTGCAGCTCCACTTTCGTTTCTTGCAGGGATGTAATTATATTGATGGAAATAATGAAGATTGGTGCCATGTTCAACTTCTAAATCTTGGTCTCCTTCATAGGGCTCTAAGTTTCCTTGGACTTGGCCATCCCAAGAGCCTCAGAGCCCTTTTGTATCATTTACTTTTCTTCTTTTCAGTTCTTATTCACATACATCTCTTGTTTTTGTTTTTTCCTATTTATGCATTTAGTATTGATGATTTCTTGTTGTGGGATTCGGTTAAATGGTTGAAGTAAGTTATTTTTAAGGATCAAAAGTATCATTTCATACTTGGAACAACTTTAGAAGGTCATATTAATCATTGAGCTATTTGGATTAGTTTGTTTATTCCAAAATCTAGATTTCTGGAAGTCCCTTGTGACAAATAGCAGTGAATTTCTGCTATTTTTTAGAACATGATAATGAGCTTCAATAAAGTTGATTCCACTTGCATTAGATCACAAAAAAATATATTTAATAACAAAATTTACCCAATTTCATTTGCACTTGATTAGGTTAGGCATTTGATAAATTTACTAGCTCACTAGTTCTCCAATTTCTATATTTTAGACTAGTAATTTTCTATTTTTTTAAGCATGGCTTAACAGAGGTATTTTTGAGTGATTCCACTTGTAATGGAGACCTAAGACATCCTATTCAATAAATAAAAAATTCCTATCCAATTTGGATTTGATTTTCTTGGTCATTCGGTGAATTATAAGTTCCTACTATAAAGCTATAGTTTCCTTTAGTAACTAGAGGATCTCCTGTAGTAGCCTTCCAACGTGTATATACTTGCCCATATTCACTCAAGAAGCTTTGTTATTGTCCCTTAGGTTTGAATCAAGACCCCTAGTCCCTAAATCAATTATCAAGGAAGACTAAAGACCACTTAGGACTTACCTCTTTACCTATGAAAAACATTTCAGCGATTTGGGCTAATCGACAAATTTATGAAATGGATAATACAAGGATGATCGCTACATCCAATAAAATTTGTTAATCAGCCTAAATTATTTAAAATTTCATGATTAACATTTACTTCATGAGATTTAATTTATGCAATTAGAGTACGTTTATCTCCTTGTATTTTCTTTCATGCAATAGGTTAAGGTTTCCATTTCAAACATTTCATTTTCTGCAATTAGTTTAGGATCTGATTTTATTACATTCACTCAATTACATCATGATATCAAAGGAATGACACATTACATGTTGCACATATAGTGTCTATACCCTTAAGTTTGTACGAACCCCATTTTGATAATTAAATTTGGTAGCCTTGGGAGTTGCAACATTCTTGTTGCAGTACCGAGGCTCATCACATATGCCATGATCCATCCTTCTTGTGTACCAATACTACTGGAGTAGAGGAAAAACTTTGGATAGGTTGAATTACACATGCCTCTAGAATTTTTGGAACCATACATTCAATTTCACTCTTTTGGGAACATGGATATCTTTAAGGTATGATGTTTGGAGGAACGCTTCCTGGAATCAAAGTAATAGCATGATCATGATAATGAATATGTGGGAGGCCTTTGGGAGTTTCTAATACCTTGGAATGATTGTCCAATATCCTTTGGAGATTTGGAGAAATGGGTGATTTTGATGTTTGAACATCTAGCAAGCATAATTGTGCAATTATGCATTATTGTTCTTTCTTCAAAATCTTTGTCATGTCACTAGAGTTGATTATCTTCCCCGGTTTCCCTACGATGCCCCTTAATTCAATTTATTTTCCTTCCCAAGAAGTTCTTGAAAATTAAACACTATCATCCCCAAATATTGTAACCATTGGAATCCTAATACAACATCAACACCACACATTGGAATGGAAAGCATTGGACTATTCAATACATATTCCCCCATGTTTAGATTGATACTATGAAACTTCCCTGAGAAATTTATAATTCCTCCATTTGCAACCATCACTTGACACTTTAATTTTGGATATGGAAATAAATTCAATTCCTTGGCTATATTACAATGAATTAAATTATGGGTACTACCAGAATCGATCAACACTATTACATTTTTTTCTTTATATATCATTTTATCTTAAGAGTTTGAGGAGTGGCAATTCCTGCCAATGCATTACAAGATATGGTTGGATTCATTTCTTCTTTCTTTGGGGTTGGTTCCTAGTGTATATTTTCTTCTTTTGATGTTTCTTGTTTCTTTTCTTCCTCCTGTTCACAATCTATGTAAAATAATTTCTTCTCAGCACACTTATGACCCTTAATGTATTTTCTATCAACACTGTAAAAAATACCTTTTGCTCTTTTTTCTTATAGTTGTTGTGGTGTCAAACTTGTATGTTGTGGGAGGTTAGGAGAACCAACACTTCCATCTTTATAGTTGTGAGTGGTAGACTTCCTTGTTGCCATAATGTTGCTTTCAACTTTTCTTGCCACCTTGAATGCCTTCTCTAATGAATTAGGTTTCCAAAGAGGAACGTCATGTTGGATAGTATGCTTTAAATATCCTATGAAGACATCAACCCTATGCTCCTTTGGAATATCATTTAACTTGATATTCAATCTTTGGAAGTCATCAATGTGCTCCACCATTGAACCCTTTTGTTTTAGATTTATCAATTGGATAAAGAAGCTATTTTTCTTTGTATCCTTGTAATGTGTTACCAATTCTTCCGCAAAAAATTTCCAAGTGACAATTAGTTTACAAGAACAAAGTCAGCAATACCATACGAACTAATTCTCTCCAAAATATAAATATGCAAAGTGTGCCTTTTGTGTGTGTGACACATCATGTAGATCAAAGAATTGCTCCATCTGTAGTATCCATGTTACTAGATCCTTTCCATCAAACTTCCTCATATCTATCTTTGGAATATGGTGGGTATTAAACCCAACATTAGATTCTCTAAAATCATAATTCATATTCCTTTTGTCCTCATCATTATTTTCATGGATTACCCTGTCACCACTGGGAAGCATTACTTACAACAACTTTGTCAACCCTTCCAATTTGACATTCATCACCTCCATGTATACTTTAAAACATTTCTTCAAAACTTCCATGTTTCCTTTTAGTTTTTCTTCTACACCATCCATCTTAGCTTCCAGTTCATTTTTGGTTAATATTTATTCTATTCATTTTTTGCGAGAACGAAATTTGTTGCACTTGGTCTCCTAATTTTAATATATCATATTGCATTTCTTCCTCTTATTCATGCATCATAGTAGAGATTTATGGTTGCTTACTAGTTGTATTCATTTTTTGTTTCAATTCATTTTTGAATCAAACAATGATATATATGCTTCACTATGCCCTTTGAATCACTTCAAACTGATTTTTCAAACAAAAGTTATGCAAAATTCAAAAAGATACACACTTTTTTCTTTCTTTTAGGAGCTCGACCTTGAAATGATTATATCTCTATAATTTCTGTCTCCAAAAGTCTGAAATTATGTCTTGTGGTAGCCCTCTAAGTCTTATTTTCAATTCCATAAGTTAGACTAAAATTGGATTCCTCAACATAAAGTTATGTCAAATCTCCCATGATAACCTGATTATAGACTCGTTTAGTAGAGTGAACTTGTCCAGGATTCCATGTGTCATGATTTCATCCTTCAACCCTGAAATTGATACATGAGAAACGAAATTCCATTCACTTTTGGTCACTTTTTATGAAATTCAAATCTGATTCTCTAAGAGAAAGTTATAACTATTTTCCCTAGGTCACTTGTGTGAGATTGAATTCTGAAGCATGCAAAAACCCTAACTTATTCATACCATATCTGAGAAAATATAATGAACCAAGATCTGAAATTTTGACACGAAGTTCATCAATATTGTGGCTCCAAGTGGCCAAAATTCCAGCATCGAAAGTCTCGTACAAAAAAATTATAGGAAAATTTCCAAAATGTCCTATTTGAAGTAATGAAACCCTAGAATCCAAAGCTCTAATACCAAATGTTATGCAGCCAGATCACAAAATAGAAGAAAAGATATATCAACGACTTGAATATTAGCCTCTTTGAGGGGTAAACCTGCTTTACATTGCATAAATGAACAATTATTGGATGATTCAAATGAAAAAACCTCCTTGGTATACATAAGAGTCTAAGGGGTCACAATATAATCAGAGCCTACATAACAATAATAATGTAAGGGCACAACAATAACAATATGGGGGTTACATGGGCACAACAAAAACGATAAGGGGGCTACAATAACAATAACAATAAGGGTGCTACACTAGTATAATAGGGACCTAACATTGGCTGCTAATATAAGGTGATTTAAATTTATCAAAAACCAAATGATAAGTTTCACAATATCCTTGGACATTGCACCAATTTATGTGGGTCCCACATAAGAAAAGTCAAAAAATATAAATTCATAAGTATTTAAGTACTTGATACCTACTCAGTCTTAAATGATAAATGAAACTAAAGGGAAATTTATTTTATAGTCTCCTCATAATATCAGATAGAAGAGGTACAACTTTGAAGCTTTATAATGATTACACGTCTATTGAATGTATAATTTATCTCTTTTTCCAACATCGCTTTACTGCCCATGAGCATCCATAGACCCAATAAAGATATCTCAGTACCATACAAGCATAGCCCCACAACCAACAAGCATATATAGCCCTAACGGGTTTAATTTTACTTCCCACACTTGGTAGTGCTTTCAATCCTCTTGTGTTTCCACCCTTTAGATTTCATTAGTGTAGAATTGCATTATATAATTGTGTGATGAGAGTGGGGTGGCATGGGAGATGCTTTTATTTACATTAATATAAATGTAAAACTTTAAAATCAGAGTACAAAAGTATTCCCGTAAGCTACCAACATAGAGGACTTAGTGTGGTGGGATAAGGGGTGGGATTCAAAGAAAAATATTGAGATAGATTATATCCTTTATGTAAAAGAGAACCATAGTATTTGAAATATGTCTAGTGTTTCTCCATATCCACTTGCCAAATAAAGAGAATATAAACTTGATAAAGATGTTCTTAAATGTATAAAAACTCCATTTGTAATGATAGAGTATAGATTCCCTAGGCCACTAATTTGTGTTGCTTTGAAGAGATTCCTATATAGAAATTTCAAAACATCATGAAATAAAAATCCAAATGAAATCCAAAGCAAAGTAAAGAAATTGTACATAAACTCAAAGGACTATGTGATGAGCCTCGATATTGCAACAAGAATGTTGCAACTCCTAAGGCTACTAACTTTTAATTATCAACCAGGGGTTCATACAAATCTAAGAGGTTTCGGAACTATATGTGCAGTATCCAATGTGTCATTCCTTTGTTGTCATGATGTAATGGAGTGCATGTACTGAAACCAAATCCTAAACTAATCATAGAAAACGAAATGCTTGAAATGGAAACCTTAACCTATTGCAAGAAATAAAGTATAAGGAAAGAAACAGATTCTAATTGCATAAAGATCATGAATTAAATGTAAAAGAAACCTAAATTAACCCTATATATCACATGTGATGATTTAAACTAACTGAGCATGGAGTCTGATCTAGGGAGTATTAACTGTTATGTGTATCTGGGAATATAAAAGAACTCATTTTTTAATCCTTTTGTTTTATAAATGCAAATGTTCATCCTCACTTGTTCTTTGGCAGGGGAAACAGGTATGGAGGAAGAGGGTTAAAATTATCTTGATGGAATGGAGCTAAAGTAGAGGCCTACTCCTAGCTTCAATGATGACTTTTCTCAATTCGGGCTCAAAACAGGTCGTTACAGGATTTCCGAGAGGATGTACTAGTTCTCCTACAGGATCCCCTGCTTTACTATAGGATGTTATAGATTTACTATACAAAATTATAATTCACTGAATGACCAAGAAAATAAAATCCAAATTGGATGGGACAAATTATGTTATTCACTGGGATTTCTTAGTGGAATCACTCAAAAATACCTCTGTTAACCCATGTTAAAAAATAGTAGAAAATTACTAGTCTAAAAATTAGACATTTGAGAACTAGTGAGCTAGTAATCCATCAAATGCCTAACCTAATAAAGTGAAAATGAAATGGGGTAAATTTTGTTATGAAATAGAATGTTTTTGTGATCTAATGCAAGTGGAATCAACTTGATTGAAACTCATTACATGCTGTAAAAAATAGTAGAAATTTGATGTTAGTTGCCACAAAGGAATTCCAGAAATCTCGATCTGGGAATAAGAAGACTAAACCAAATAGCTCAATGATTACTATGACCTTCCAAATCTTTTCAAAGGATGAAATGACGCTTGTGATCCTGCAAAAGAACTTACACCAACCATTTAACCCAATCCTACAACAAGAAATCATTAATACTAAATGCAGAAATGGAAAGAAACAAAAATAAGAGATGCATGTGAATAAGAAGTGAAAATAAGGAAAGAAAATGATACAAAAGGGCTCTGAGGCTCCTGGGATGGCCAAGCCCAAAGAAACTTAGAAACCTATGGAGGAGAACAAGATTTAGAAGCTGAACATGACACCAATCTTCATTATTCTCATCAATCCAATTACATCCCTGCAAGAAATACAATGGAGCTGCCGAAATACGAGTTCTCTCCACAAGAACAATTATGAAAATCTCCCACCTAGAAGCAAATTCGACTTGGTACTTCTACAAAATGATTAGGAATCATTCCCCATGAATGGGGGAAAGTTTTTCCCACCAAAATCTCTTGGTTAGTGGATCTAGTTCCCAATACTAGGAATCTACATTAAATGGCAAGGAACACATTCCTAGATTTTCTCAATCATTGGAGTTCCATAATCTGTGTCATAATTCCATAATATCTTATTGATTTATTATTTAATATTGATCCTCCTGTAGTAGGAAGCAAGTCCTTAAATCATCTCCTCCTCCAAATCTTCATAATCTGCCCAATACTCTCATAATATTCCAAAAAAATAAATAATATTAGGCACAAATATGCAATTATCCATAAACCTTCCTAATGAATATATTAAAGTTAAAAACATTATCTAATGCAAAAAGAGAGCTTTAATATGCTGAAGGATGGTCATAAGCCTTCATTTATGTCTAATTTAGAGGCTCATTACTATGAAATCCAAAGCCATAGGAAATCCTGTAAATGGTGAAAGAAAAACAACAACTTTAAAAAAATGAAAAAAGAGAGAAAATAATTTACAAGTGCAAAAGCCAATATCAAATAAAACAATATTACAATCATATGGAATGTGAAGAAATATCTTAGCATAAAAGAAAGTACATTACTCGTGACAGTTTAATATCTATTTCAATTTATGTCAAGATTATGATAGGTTTGTCGTGTATTGTAATTATTAGTTGGGCTCTTATTCTAAGAAGTTATTGACAAACAAACTCCTAACTGGTTATGATTAAAAATTCAAATATCGATATCTTATCATAATTTCCCCTTTTAAATATTATTGCTTCATAGTGAAACTGGTAACGTTAAACATTTACAAAATAAGTATTAATAATTTAGTAATTAAAGTACGGGAATCAAAAGAAATATTTGACAAAAATTAATATGAGCAAGATCATAAATAAAATTGAAAATAAAAGTTATAGTGTCTTACTTATCATAACTTGTTTCCAGCATGAATATCTGCTTAAGAAGGGAGGAAGATGGTTTCACAAAGATTTGTTCACAACAAATATCCAATGGAAAATTAACAGAGACATCTGTAACACTTAAATTAATTCTAAGGAATAACATCAACATTATTAGAATAAACATCGTCAGAATATAAAATTGTTTCATATTTGTATTTAGAAAGAAATGATTTTATTAAAGGAAAACCATCAAGATCTACAATTTCTAAGGGTTGTATCTCAGTTTGTTGAGATTTAATGCTATCAATATCAAAATAATTATTGAAGGTAACTTCCCTCTCTTTCCTATGATCAAAAAAATTGAATTATTAATATTATCAAATGGATATGCAAGAGCATCAAAATTGATATCAATAGATAGATTATCTTTAACTTCATCATTTTGACCTAAAGTGAATGAAACCTCGTAATTTCATTGATTTACAAAAAATCATTTTTCAAATACATCTAAAGTAGTGGTGATGTGAGTTTTAACATTAAGATTAACAGAATTATTATTGCATGAACTTATATTAGAAAACAAAATTGAATACATAAAATAATGATTTGCAGAGAAAAAATAATCCTGATCATAATGAAATGTAACAACTTCCATGAGGTTATTTGATAAATTATAATTAGAAGGTATTTTTTTTGCTAAAATAGAAGGAACTAATTCTATATCAACATCTCGAGAAGAGGTATTGTTTATGTGTTTATTGGTTAAATCTTGTTTTTCTAAAAGATTTATTTCTAGTGTTTTTTTTTTCTTCACAACCGACATCAAGAGGGGTTTCAGGAACATTTTCAGATTGAAGGTCTAAATCTGAGCTATTTTCTAATCATTGAAAATGTGTAAAATAGACACCTAATGTGTGTGGTTGTGAAACAGACTCAAATTTATTCATTAACTCACTAAAGTTAGAAATAGAATCTAAGATTAATTATTGGATCTATGTCTTGCACATCCTAAGTAAGATTTACATTATGTTCATCATCATTTGTTTCATTATGTCTATTAGTAAGATAGACAAGCGTAGAAAACCATTCGATTAATTTTTCCTCAAAGGGTAGGTCTTCAAGATGAAATCTACAACAAAATAAAATAAATATTGAATAAAACGCATCTACATATTCATTTTTCAGCGTACAAATGTTATCCATTTCTAAGCTTAGTTCATCATAATTATAATTCTAATGAGAAAGAAGTAATACTTCCATAATTTGGTTCCATGAATGACTTGATTTTGTTGGTAGCACTCTGAACCATTTTTCGATTCTTCCTTAGAAAGAAATAATAAATATCCATCAAATCTTAGTTTTATGAATGAAACATGAGACCTTCAGCAAATTCTTTTATATTTTGGTCTCTTCAGATGTTCTTGCTTCGTGATAAAATTGATTGCATTAGACTTTTTCTGATTAAGAGTTGATAATCAAAGTTAAAGAAAGGATTAAAGTAAGTAAACATGAGAAAGACCATAAATGATGAAGAGAGGGAAAGGTTAAAGTGGGCTTTCTTAAACAGCTCGACATTTGCTAACTACATTTTTCGGGTAAGTAAAAGAAAAATAACAACAAAAACTAAACTACTCCTAAATATAATCTAACCTACAAAGACAACCAGAACTAAGCAAAGTCAAACTTCAAATGTATCCTTTCAATTCGCTTCAAACCTGCAAACATATGTGTTAGGGTCCTATAATTTATAGGATCAATTAATGATTATCTGTTGATTTTCATGTCATGAGATATTGTAAATAATGATTTGATTATGCAAATTCTTTTTAAAAGTTCAAAAGAAGAAAAAGAAAAGTAAAAAATATATGATAAATAAATAAAAAATAGGGGATATATTAAAAAAAAAAATGATAATATATAAGAAAAAAAAGAAAAACAAAAGAAATGAAAAGATTAGAAAAATAAATAATAAGCCCCAATAAGTGAGCTAGCTAAAATTCCACTTTAATTCCAAAAAATGCAATTTTTTATAAGGATTGAAACCTTAGTATATATACTTTATTTGTTTTTTTTTTATTATCTATTTGATAAAACATAATAAGAAAAAAGTCATTTGGTCGTTTTGAAAGTAAAAGTCACGCAAAAATTAACGGAGGTGATTTACTCCACCAACCTCTATCGTGGCAAGGTGTTTTCGCGCCACCCCCTCCACCCCACACTCCCGGCAGTTAACACGACGAGGGTGGGGGGGGGGGGGTGGGGGGGGGGGACATTGTTTCCAGCCAAACCCCCTGGGCTAACATGACAACACTTGGGGCATTTCGGGGGATCCTCTCCCTATTATGCTTAATGCCTACACCCCCCTCCCAAAATACCACCTCCTGTCTCCTGCCAACGACTCGTCCATCTATCGTTTGCCTCCCGTCGTGTGTCTCCCCCTTCGTCGCTCATATCTCATCACATAACCTTTGCCCCCCACCACTTTGCTTCTGCCACCTATCTCGCCACATCACTGCCCGTCCACATCATTGCCCGCTCAATGTTCAAAACTACCGCTGATTGCTAATTGAACATTATGATATTAAATTCCTGCGGCCTACCTGTTTTACCAATAAATCCTCTCTGCTCCATAGTCGTTAATGAAGTCGATATCCAACAAATTCCACCAATATAAAAGATCCTTTGGGGGGCATTACTTCATTTGATTTTTCTTGTCATTGATCCCGCGAGATAAAGGACGAAATTGCTAGCAATTGCAAAATTTCAACAGCCAATTCCTTGCGCACAGTTAGCAGTTTCTAAGGGTAACCCTATCCTCCAAGCTTTCAAGATTTTTCTTCCAAAAAACGTTGAATTACCCAGGACCAATCCTCCATACCCAGTTTCAATGTTTCTTGAAATGTGAAAACAAATAATCTCCATGGTAACCTGACTGCTTGGATACCAAAATGACAAGTGGGTAGATGAGATAGTATTAGGTTTTTTTAACTATTTTTGCAGTTGGAAAATAGTCGTCCATCCTTTTCAATTATAGTCAGTTTTTGGCCAACTCTATCCATGACCAGTTTGTCAATTTTAAAGCGGAAGCTGTCTTTAAGTATCAGTTAGTCCTAGTCTACCTTATGTTATTTTACCAGTCAGACAAATTGTTCCCTTTACAAAAGATAGATAACAAAGGTAACCCCTGGTCAACATTCACTGGACTTCTCTGGTTAGAAATAACTCAAAGGAGTATTCTTATACTAGTTATGTTGATAAGTTTTTGTATACCTCACTATGTTTGCTGAGCAATGGTGTGATCCCAAGGATTTCACCAGAAATAGAGAAATTTTTGCATTTATCATATCAAGCTAAAGTGGGAGACTAGTATTGATCCAGATGGATCTTGATTGAGTCTAGTCATATTGGTCATGTAATGTTTTGAGACCAAGATGGTCATGGATAGCAGTAGATCCTCCAAATGCTCCAAATTTCGAAGCTCTCGGATATAGTTGAACCCAGTGCCATTCCGTAGATGTCGTCGTTCTAAATTTAACGCAATTTGAATCACTAAAATCTGACTTCGTACGAAGAAGTTATGCAAAGTCAAAGTTCACGTCAAGCTGGGCAAAAAGTCAAAGTCAATTGTCTCAGATGCTCATGAAACCAATGCCAAGTCAAAGAGCTTGTCAATATCTCCAAAATGGCCTCTATATGAGGGATAAAAGTTTTTCTCCAATAGGCGAAAGAGGGGCCAAAGCAGGCTAAGTGGCAGTGTCTCAGCGAGACACATGGCAATCAAACAACAAGACACGTGGCAAGGCTAAGTCGGAATCTCTCAGCGAGACACGTAGCAGTCAAACAACATGATACGTGGCAAGTCAAAGTCAAAGTCAAACTCAGCAACAGTTCAAACTGCAAGGTCGGGGGTCGAACTTGACCTCCGAATCTCCGAACCAACAAGACACGTGGCAAGGCTAAGTCGCAATCTCTCAGCGAGACACGTAGCAGTCAAACAACATGATACGTGGCAAGTCAAAGTCAAACTCAGCAACAGTTCAAACTGCAAGGTCGGGGGTCGAACTTGACCTCCGAATCTCCGAACCAACATCACAAAAACTTACCATCAAGCCACAATATTATTTTGTTAATATGGCATAATGGAGTAAGGGTTTGTGAGCCCACCACATCCAGCGGACCTGCTAAAGCAAAAAAAAAGGTTAGTTTATCAGAGCTTCCATTCGGACTCGGCGCATAGCTGTTCCAACAGATTATTATTCATGGCATATATATTTTTAACTTTGGTTATAACCACATAACAAATGTGCCATATATATATATATATATTCATATTCATATTTCAATGTTAGTTTAATGTTATGATATATATCATCATCGAATCGTTGGTTGTAACCATATACAATGCCAAACGATCACATGCCACAGGTTGAAGGTTGGTAACCGCTGATTTTGTATGGCGAGGAGATTCTCATATATCCACCGACTATGGTATAAACCATATACGCCACAGGTTGCAACATTATTACACCACGAGCTATTATATGATTCATGTGTCAATACATATGGCACGGAAGGTTTATATTTCTCCAAAGTTTAAAACCATATGTTATATATGGTTGAAGATGTATATTCGTCGAACTATGTAATGCTACAAATTGTATTAAGTTACAACAATTAGCTATGTATTGTCAAGCCAATCCAGGGAGGCCCGTGGGTTTGACCCCGGGACCTGCTCGTGGATTTATGAAAAGCTTTACCATTAAACCAAAGGCGGAGAATTTATAAGGTAATCAAGTAGAATTTTTGTTACTGGTGCTTGTAGTATTCCCTTTGAGGCATTACTTGGTCAATATTGGGCCTTTTCGAGATCCGTAAGTTGCATTGGGAAGCCGAGACCAAGGCCTATCTTCTGAAAGTAGCCATTGATGCCTGCGAGCACATTCCAGAATGGTGAAGTTGATGTAAAGATACTTGTTGAAACTGACATATTGCTTTGTTGATATTGAGATGAGTACGAGGACCATTGCTGCTTAGTCCTCCTTGTAATGGTGTAATCGCCTCTTTGTAAAATTGAGTCAGTTCAAAGGTGAGAGTTCTCTGTAGGAGAATATTTCCTAAAGGGAGACATTGTCACTTCATCATCAACTTGGCTCTACAAGACAAAGATTATTGATGTACTCACTTTGCAGTGAGATCAATAAAGTGGCCTAGCCTTTGAGTAGGGCCTGGAGAGGTAGCCCAGGAGGGGTGAACTCCGTCATCAACTAGTTGTGTCTCTTGCTTTATGTCATTTTTATGCTTTGAATATTTTTCATCTTTAAGTTCATTAAAATTCGATTATTCATATTTGAATAAATCGTGAACTAAAGACATAATTTTAAAAGATTGCAAAGTGTCATAGGATGATCACACATTTTCAGATCATTTTTGGTATCTGAGCATGTTCTGACCATATTGCAAGCATGAGTAAAAGCATGAAGCAAATTTGGTTGCAAGAATTAGAAGAATTGAATTAGCAATATCTGCAAGAAAATGATGCATTGTGACGCATGGTGAAAGCACTGCATAAAGAAAAACAAAGACTACAAGTGAGGATCGAAGCCATGCAGGGAAAACGAAAGAGTTGAAGTCTCTCATATCGGATTCCATCCATTTTTCGAGGCAATGAAGTATATCCACTTCATAAATCGAATGAAGAAAGATCATATCCATCTACTTCTCCAAAAGCACAGTCAGTGGAAGAAATGATTGGCACTTTTTCCTCACCTTCTGAGGAACTTTCTTATGTACCAGTGTCTCAGGAAATTGATTCAAACATAGAGAAGGAAAAGGCTTCAAGAAATCATGAGATTGGAGCTTTCGAGAAACACACCAAAGGAATTGGCATGAATTTGATGACCAAAATGGGACATCAGCAAGGTCAAGGCCTCAACAAGCATGGTTAAGGCAGACTGCAGCCAATATTAGTTTAGGAAAGACCCCAATACAAAGGATTGGGATTTGACCAATCAACATGTGACTACTCTAGAAAGAAAGGTTACACAGAAGATCAGTGTTGGTCATTACATCCTGATAAAATGCCAAAAAGACTACGGGATTGTAAAGGTAAGTAGATGAGTCATTCCAATAGTGATTCAAAAGGTGAGTCTTTTAATCAAAATTTTATTATGAAGATTGTTAAAAAGACTTATCCATGTACTTTCTGTGGAAGTAACAACCATTGTGTAGTTTAATTCTGAAAGCATAAAGCTTACAGTAAAAAGGCGCATGCTACAAGGAGTACACCGCAGAAGGAAGACGCAACACTGCAAGTAAAGAAAAGTCAAGGGAAGACTTTGGTACAGGCAGGCAAAGATTCGACACAGTAAAAATAGATCTCGAAGAGATCAAGCAAGAAGACAACCATTACAAACTCAAGAGAGAGATTTTGTTCACAATGTAAGATGAAATGACATTCAAATATCACATGTCCAATGCTACCACATGAATCGCCACCAGCACAATCAAGATAAGGGGAAGCAAAAAAACTAGCAAGGAAGAATGTAAGTCTCCATAGAAATTGCTTACTTGGAACTGGGCATATTTCATGCCTTATGTTTGATTGTGTGTCTATGATTTGTCATCACATCAGTAAGTCTGGTTAATTTTGTAATACGGTCTAAACAGTATTTGTACTAATGATTGATGTAATAAATTCCTTATTGTAATAAAATTTTGGAGGACCAAAAGTCTTTTAGTTGGGAGGTATGATCCAGATGGATCTTGATTGAGTCTAGTCATATTGGTTATGTAATGTTTTGAGACCAGGATGGTCATGGATAGCAGCAGATCCTCCAAATGCTCCAAATTTTTAAGTTCTAATATGTAGTTGAACCCAGGCTCATTGCATAGATATCATCGTTTTGAATCTAACGCAACTTGAACGGCTAAAATCCGACTTCGTATGAAGAAGTTATGCAAAGCCAAAGTTCAGGTAAAGCTGGGAAAAAAATTCAAAGTCAATTGGTCAAATTCAACAGTTTCATATGCTCACACGACTAGTGCCAAATTGAAGAGCTCATCACGCTGATTCCAGTAGTATATTTGGGTTCCAAAATGGCCTTCATATTAGAGAGGAAATGCACACTGAAGTTTTTCTCCAACACGCAAAAAAATGGGCTAGAGTAGGCCAAGTGGCGGTTTCTCAGCAAGACACGTGGCAAGTCAAATTCAACCTCAGTAACAAGACAAGTCAAATTCAACCTCAGTAACAAGTCAAACTGTAGGGTTGGGAGTCGAACCCGTGACCTCTGAACCAACATCACAAAACTTTACCGTTAAGCCACAACATTACTTAGATAATAACGTGGCGCATAACATATTTGAACAATAGTGATTTGGCATAATGGGGTAAGGGTTGGTGGAGCCCGCCACATCTGGTGGCCTCACCATTCTAACTCCGCGCGAATTTGTTCTAACGGATTATTATTCATGGCATATAGTTTTAACTTTGGTTATAACAACATAAAAAATATGCTATATATATATTTCAATGTCACTTGAATGTTATGATATATCACCATTGAATCATTGGTTGTAACCATATACAATGCCAAACAGTCACATGCCATGAATCGAAGGTTGGTAACCATCGGATTAATGTTAAAGCGTGGAGATTCTCATATATCCGTTGACTATGATATAAACCATATATGCCACGTGTTGCAACATTATTACACTGCCAACTATACATATGGCGTGGAAGGTTTATATCTATACAAAGTTTAAAACCATATGTTATATATGGTTGAAGATTTATATTTGTTGAACTATGTAATGCCAAAAATTGTATTAAGTTACAACAATTTGCTATGTATTGTCAAGTCAATCCTGGGAGGCCCGCAAGTTTGACCTCAAGACCTGCCCATGGATCTATAAAAAGCTTTACCATTGAACCAGAGGTGGAAGAGCCGTAAAAAGAGTGCCTCGAATTCTGTAATCGGTGCTTGTAGTATGTCTTTTTAAGCGTAACTTGGCCAATATTAGGCCCTTTTGAGATTTGTAAGTTGCATTGGGTAGCTGAGATTAAGGCCTATCTTTTGAAAGAACAAAAGAAGCCATTGATGCTTGAGAGCACATTCTAGAATGGTGAATTTAATGTAAAGAGACTTTTTTAAGATGACATATTGCTTTGTTTATCTCGAGTTGAGTACAAGGATCGTTGCTACTTAGTCCTCCTTGTAATGGTGCAATTGTCTCTTTGTAAAATTGAGTCAGTTCAAGGGTGAGAGTTCTCTGTAGGAAAACATTTCCTGAAGGGAAACATTGCCACTCCATCATCATATTAACTCTACAAGACAAATATTATTGATGTACTCACTTTGTAGCAAGATCAATAAAGTGGCCTAGCCTTTGAGAAGGGCCCGAAGACGTAGCCCAGGAGGGGTAAACTCCATCATCAACCGGTTGTGTCTCTTACTTTATGTCATTTTTATGCTTTGAATATTTTTCAGCTTTAAGTTCATTAAAATTAGATTATTCATATGTGAATAAAAAATGAACTAATGACATGATTTTAAAAGCTTTCAAAGTATCAGAGGATGATCACACATTTTTAGATCAAGTATTTATACCATAACTACACTGAGATAAGAGTTTATGGATTAGAATTTCCTCCTTACAGATTGCCAGTTTTTGTACCTATTAGGATCTTTGCATTAGAATACACAAGGAAAATGCTAAATATGGATGAGTTGCATTTTGTCTCCTACAAGAAGAAATCACAGTTCAAGCTCAAAGCTCAAATCGAGCCCTACATCATCAAAACTAGAGCTGAAGCAAAGGAAGTAGATGCTAACTTGATTCAGAAGAAATTCAAACTAAGTTTCTATTGGCCTTATGATCCCCTGGGCATTATTTCAACTCTGGGATTAGAACAAAAGAGTACCTCTTATGCACACACACCAAGGCCTAAAATTGAACAATATGAAAACCAGGAGGAATGGATAGAGGGTACTCTACAGGAAGCTAAAGAACAACTTGTCAATCAATCATCTATGCAGACACCAATTCCTAAAGAAAAGGAGGGAAAAAGGGAAAGGGAAGCGATGTCCCCTACTGATTCTGACAATCCAGATGCAGAATTTATTATTTTTAAAATAAAGAAGAAGGACCCAAATACTACTCAAAAATTAGATTCTCTAATTAATCCTTTAGGCCTCAAATAATTACTATTCAAGATGAAACTCCATAGGAAAGGGAGACACAACAGCCAACACAAGTGATTTTATTAGGGACCCCTATCACTCCTACTCAAGTAGAAGAATTCGTACAATCACCTACTGTAGAAGCAAAAGCCTAGTCTCCAGTATCATCCAGCTCACAAATTTCAACTTAGTAGAGTATCTTCTCAAGATACAGGGAGATAAAATTAAAGAATGAAGCTTTGAAGGCTTCCACCTACTCTAAATTTTGGAAGCAGACCACTAAGACACAGCACAGATTACTTTGTGCATTTGATTCAGAGAAAGGACAATTCCAGATGGCCTTCATGGAACTTCTAGTGCCAGCTACCAAGGGTGCTAAAGACTATAAAGCTTAAATTTTCTCAATGGATACAAGGAAAATACATGAAATCAATCAAATCAATTTACATAAGCAGACACGAGAGCTAATTTTTTCAACCCTCACTAATTCAACAATGACTGCTTCAAAGTTACAGTCATCTTTGAATAACATGAATTATTAGTTAAAGTTTGAGAAGATGTCATATTTTGCTAAGGAAAACAGGATCAAATCTTTGGAAGACTTGATCATAAAGCTAGGACATGATCCTCAAGATATTAAAGCAGCATAAGAGCTCAACAAGAACAAGGAAGCATACATTCAAGCATTGAGGAAACAATTTCTACCCTCCACAGAATATCCTCAAGCTAAAGAGGTTGCCAATATAGAAATGGAGAAAGAAAAACTATTTACTTTAGTGATTGAGAAAAATGCACAGATACAAAAGATGGAGTAGGGCATGGAAGCATTGTTGAAAGAAAAAGAACAGTGGGAAGCATCGGGAGCATCTACATTAGGCATAGGTACAATTGCAGAGACTTCAGAAAAGGCTAGAGCTTTAGAGTCTACAGCAGAGCTTACCAGAGCTCTAGATGAATTAACATAACTCAAGTTGAGAAAGATAGAATGTAAGCGGCATTGGCCAAGATGGAGGAGAGTAATCTTAAAACTGACAATGCATATTTGTCAGAACTCTAGAAAAACTACAAACTCATCCAACAGATACAAAAATATGAAGATCGGTGCTTTGTCATTCAAATGTTGGCAGAGGCTAAGAACAGCATTTGGCAGAATATAAATGCCAACATAACAGACATGTGACGTTTAATTCAGATTATTTTTTAGCAAGAAGAACTTGTACACATAGTCAAGACAACAATAGAAAATACAAAGGTATATTTGGAGCATAGACCAAAGGAAGCACAAAAGATTATCAAGCTACTAAATTCGAAAAGCAAGGAGGAACTAGAAGACATGAATATTCCAGACAGAACAACAATGGTCATGGAGGTCAAGAGGATTTTGACAAAGAGGAATTTGATGACATAGTTGGAAAATAAATGTAAAGATCTTGAGTTACAGGTCAGAAGGTTCAACAAGAAATTTACATTGTTGCAGGAAAAACGCTTGCCTACTCTCAGGAATTCTAATGGAAAATTGATCCCATTAGAAAACTACCAAAAAAAACTATGTAACATAGGTGTTGATGCTTCCAATTTTGCAAAAGCTAAAGGAGTTCTCAGTGGAGAACCATTCATACAAGGGGTCCAGTTTGATTTGAATATCCAGCACAAGATCCACCACCTTTTTGTAAATAAACCCACTTTTGAAACTTACACCGAAGTGGATGAAAGATTCAGGAATATAGTTATCTTTTTTATTCCAAGTGAAGAAAGGTGGGACCGGCTAGTAGAATTTATTGAGTGAAGTGTAACCAAAGTCACTAAATTTTCAGCATAATAGGAACATCCTTTGTAGGTTAGTAGCAATAGTCATCAGAAAACTCCTAGATAGCCTCAACAACACATCAAGTTTTCAGCAGATTTTCCTATTTTCTCTTCTACTATGTCTAAATATATTTGTACCTCAAATAGATATTATTGTAAATATATTTTATTTTTGAAATTCGATCTAAGATGTAATAGTTTTCTATAAGTATTTAGAAATAAGACTTGGAAAAGGTTGGAACTTGTAGAAAGAAATCAGATCTTTGACGTAAGTTGTGCATGTACTAAACTAATCAATTTCATTAATACATAAAGTTTATTCCAAGATTCATGTATCAGGTAATTAGTGATGTCTCCTCTCATGTAAACTTGTTATTTTCCCAGTTTTTCATATGTTTCTCTGTCACTATTGTTTAAAGAATATTAAGCGTTGAATTTGTTTAAATACACTCTGCTTTGGCTTATAAAAAATATCTATGTTTTCACTATGATATTAAATATAGCATTCATCCTAGTATGTTCTATGTTTAATTGAATCTAAATATATTCAATCCCATTCATTCCACAAATTCTCTAAATATCTAAAAGCTTTCCTGCCTTGCCTTGTTACATATGTTCTTCTATTCTTTTATTTTATCACCCTAAGACTCATGACTCCATTTCCCACTGGAATTTCCTTGCAATTTCAACCAAATATTTGAAAAAAAACAAACTCAGAACTCTATAACTAGCCTAATATCTCAAAACAACAAATCTAAATCATATAGAGACATCCCTCTCTGAAGATGGAAGGGCTATCCTAGCTTCCAAAGTGGTTTTATGGTTAACTCTAGGTTTCTCTCCCTAGCCTTGGGAAAGTATGGAGTGATAACATTTTGGCAACCATACTAGGGACTCGAGCAAATCTGATAAAAATTGTTTTTCCTGGTAAATTTTCCTTTCAAAGCTCAAAGCTATTTCCAGTGTGTGTCTGTTAAATAGATGTTATTAAGGCTGGTTTTTCCACTGAAATTTTGTACATATTTATATGTATGATTAATATATTGAAAACGTGGCTCCTAAAAAGATATACACTAGAGCCCATCAAGATCCTAAAACACCTAAAATAGTAGCTAATCCTAAGAAACTTATCAGAGAAAAAAATATATATATATATATATATATATATATATATATATATATATATAATATATAAATAAAATAAAAAATAAAAATAAAAAATAAATTTACTGAGAGTCAAGCAAGGAATAATCTACAACCTAAAGTTAATTTTCTCCCTCAAAGTTTCATTACTGCAGAGGATATTGAATTTGATTTACCTTTTAAGCATAGCCTCTTTCATATCAAATCAGAAAGCTTTATTCTTGAGACAATTTTTTATGAAAATTTTTAAAACGTTATATCCCAAAACATCAACCTGACAATCCATATTCAAATGAAGATGTAATAAAACACTTAACAAGCTTGAAGTTTTGGAGACTAAATTAAACCAAGATGTGCAGAAAAAATTTATTGATCCATCAACTAGATCTTCTTCTTCTTGTGCATCATCTCCAACCCCTCCAGTAGTCTCTCTCAATACCACTACCCCTATTTCACCTATCATCCCTACTACTACTACACCAACTCAGCAAAGTATAATCCCATCTCCTTTAATACCCTAAATATCCACATCTATTGTAGTTTCATCTTCTTCCCATTCCCATTTACCAGTCATGGCAGCTCGTTAAACCCCCCTTGTCTTGCCTGGACAACATAATGCCATGCCATAGTATTATCATAGTCGAATCCCTAAATTTGGTGGCACAAAGCCAATCACAGCACAAAAGCACATAGATAAAATGAATGATTATTCATATTTTGATCTGAATTGGATCCATGAAGATTATTAAAGTACCATGACTGTATTAAGACAAGACAGACTTCGAATTTATGAACACAGAGTGATCAGGAAGACCTCTGGACAGTGGCAGATTGCAACCAACAAGGAATGACGGGGACCTCGGTCAAAGCACACTGACCGAGGCCCATGGAGTCCATGCAGGAGGCAAAACTAGCACTTGCAAAGCCCAGATCGGGAAACGGAGGCCATTTTTGATGTGCGATTAGTGCTAATTGCACATCGTTGGGCAAAACCCCTCGAGAAGGAAAGACCCAGAGCACTCGGTTACATGGGAAGCCAGGAAACCGTGAGGAAATCACTAAGGCGAAAGGCGGGACCTACGCTCCAAAACTGGCGGTATATTGGGGGCACCCTTGGGCGATAAGCGGATTTGGCTGAAACAGAGCAATTCCATTCATTGCACAACGTGTGTCCGGCGGATATCGTAGGATCTGGGGGCTCCAGATCTGACGACGGAGATTGCGCCTGAAGGAGGAACCGGATTTGACAGGGGAACTAAGCCGCAGCATAAAGAAGTTTGAAGTCCGATTTGACCGTTGAGTTGGTGGATGGGTCATTCCACAGTGTAACTGAATTACCGAACTGTCGAGGAAGAGCTGGCGCAGTTTGTAAGAGGACAAGTGGCCACTTCCCTGTAAGCCGTTGATGATGACGCAGAGGCAAGGAAATCCAAACGAACAGTAGCAGGCGAATAGAAGGGGCGGAAGAGGAATCGAATAGTCATGAGATAGATCGACTTTAAGACATGAACAGACAAAGAACAAAACATGAAGAAGAAGAGAGAAGAAGAGAACGAAGACAGAGAGAGCGAGAGAAAAGAAGAGACAGTGAAGCAAAAAGCAAAAAATAGAGAGCCGAGCTTACCTAAGGCAGCATCGAGCAGACCGAAATCTTGAGAGGTTCAAGCAAACCCTAAGAGGATCTGTCGGGAATTGAGCACCACATTGGGCTTCTCCCATTAAAGACCAGAGAGATAAAGTTCTGGTAAGGAAAAGAGTCTGTGTACTCTAGTGGCTTGGGGGATCCAAGAACCACCCTACCAAACATTATCTATTTCAGGAGACTCAAATTGAGTTCCTCATTGTAAATCTTTGTTTTAAAGACACAATAAAAGAAAGCCACCACTGAAAGTTGGACCAGAGATGTAGCCCTGGAGGATAGGGTGAACTCCTTATTAAATCTATTGTGTTCTTGTATTTTCTTACTATGTTTCTCTTTTTGTTTTCCATTCTTCCAATGTCTGTGTATTTTGCAATTTGATCGATCCGTTGCCTAAGTAAACATAGACACACACTAGCACATGAGTCTGTAATACCTTCATTTATTAATTAATTAACTGAGGTGACTCACGAGTGATTATCAGATCAAGTGGTATCAAAGCTTTAGGCTATTAAGGTTAGACAAGCTTGTGTTGGTTTAGTTGTTGAATGCTAACTAGATCAAAGCTCAAATTAGGAGAAGGAGAGTTGGTCGAAACTAATCCTGAAATTGGGAGAGTCTATCCTCAGAAGACAATGTCAGAGGAAGGTTCTATGGGGCCAGACCCTCAGCTCATAGATAGTTTCCTAGCCATAAAGTTCATGGTAGAAGAAATGTATAGGGACTTCAGAAAACATAAGGATGAAGATTCATCAGGCTCTAAGCAAGCCAAAGGAGAAGATGAGTCACATTCCCATGACCACTCAAAAGGCAAAGGGAAAGAGGAAAGCTTTCCCATACCTCATGATAGCCCTAAAAAGAAAGCATCTTTGATCAAACTAGATGTTAAATTTGATTTACCTATATATGATGGAGAGTTGAATACAGAAAAGCTGGACAATTAGATTAGACAAATTGATGTTTATTGTAGAGTACAGAATATCGACTTAGACAAGAGCAAGATTCAGTTGGCAAGCCTATGCCTTGGAGGCACTGCCTTGGTTTGGTGGGAAGGCAGAACCCACGCTGACATGAAAAGACATGGTAAGACTATCTCTGTCTAGAGTGAATTTGTTTCTACAATCAAAAAGCAGTTCTATCCATTGGCCTACATGCAACAAGCCATGATGAGTTGGCAAACTCTTCGATAGTTGAAAGGGCAAAGTGTGCAAGGGTACACTCAAGAATTTAGAAAGAGAGAATTGATTCTAGGAATCTCATTAGACTCACCCGAGACTCTGTTGAAGTACATTGGTGGTCTACACAGCTACATGAGGTACACCATCCTCATGTTTAATACCACTAGTATAGATGAGGTATCTGTACAAGCTACTCATCTAGAAGCTAGAGGAAGGAATGGAAATCTAGAAGTTGGGGGATCATCCCAACCCACTGCAAGCAAGAATAAGGAGAAAAGAAAGTAGAAGTGGAAAGCAAGGAAGGCTAACACTGCACAGAAAAGCAAGACTTCATGCACTCACTATAAAAAGGATGGGCATGATGATGAGCATTGTTGGATTCTGCATCCAGAGTTGAGACTTAAGAAGTTCGAGGGCAAGAAGAAGAAGATTGTTGCAGCTATTCAGAAAGATTTGGGTTCAGACTCGGGAGATGAAAAAACCATTGTAGCCATAGGTATAAGAGGTAAGAATTCTGAAGCATCTAGTAGTAATTCTGAACAATCTACTATTGATGAAGAAAATGAGAGAAAAAGACATGAGCTTTTCCATATTCGAGTTATTTCCAAACATCAAAATATGATACTTTGTTTGATAGTGGCTCACAAGTAAATTTAATTTCTGAAGCAATTGTAAAGAAGTTGGGATTAACAACTACACCTCACAAGAAACCATACCCATTAGGATGGTTAAATGATAAAGCACAACTACAAGTGACTAGACAGTGCAAACTCAAGTTTTCTTTTGGGTCAGCATTTGTAGATGAGGTTGAGTTAGACATAATTCCTTTGGATATATGTGGAATTGTTTTAAGAAGTCCTTACTTGTATGATAGGAAAGCTATTTTCTATAGAGCTGAGAACAAGCATCTACTTGTTAAAGATGGAATCGAATACTTTGTAAGAGCTCATAAGCTCAAGAATAATTATACTCTCATAAACTCAGGGCAGATGAAAAGAATGATAAATTCATGCAAACAATTCTTACTGATGCTTGTAAAGGAAAAGAAACCTGATAAAACCAATGTATTTGAGGGTTGTAATGCTAAATGGCACGCTGATATAGAAAAGGTTGTTTCAGAGTATGATATCTTGTTTCAAGAACCTAAAGGTCTACCACCCAAAAAGGAAATAGTACATGATATTATTTTGCAGCAAGATGCTCTATTGCCTAACATTGGAATATACAAGTTGTCTGCTTTAGAGAATGCTGAAATCAAGAAGCAGGTGTAGGAGTTGCTCGAGAAGGGGTTCATCAGACCTAGCACATCACCATGTGGGTCACCAATCATTTTGGTGAGAAAGAAAGATGGCTCGTGCAGAATGTGCATTGATTACCGAGCACTGAATAAGATAACAATCAACAATCGTTATCCCCTTCCTCGCATAGATGATCTTTTAAATTAATTGAAAGAAGTTGTTTATTTCTCCAAGCTAGACTTGCACAGTGGATACCATCAGGTCAGAGTTGCAAAACAATGTGCACAGAAGACTGCTTTCAAAAAAAAGCAGTGATTATATGAGTGGCTGGTTATGCCTTTTGGCTTAACTAATGCTCCTGCTACTTTCATGAGATTAATGAAGGATGTACTCAGACCTTTTCTTGATGATTTTGTTATTGTGTATCTGGATGACATTTTGATATTTAGCAAAACGTGGGAAGAACACTTAAAGCATGTTAAGCAGACACTAGATGTTTTGAAAAGAGAAAAACTTCATGTTAAACTCTCAAAATGTGAATTTGGCAAAACATCTCTGAATTATTTGGGTCATATAGTAGGGGGTGGTGAATCGAAGATAGATCCCTCTAAGGTGGCAGTCATTGTAAATTCGCCTAAACCCAAATCTGCTACAGAAGTTAGAAGCTTCTTAGGAGCAACACAATATTGGAGGAAGTTCATTTCTAACTTTTCCTTAATTTCAGCTCCCTTACATGTTTTAACAAGATTGAACAAGGTGTTTCGGTGGGGAGGCAAACAACAGAAATCCTTCGACACCTTGAAAGAAAAGATTAGTACAGCACCTGTACTAGCACTGCCTGATCTTCAAAGACCATTTGAGATCCAAACAAATGCCAGTGACTATGCCATGGGAGCAGTGTTGACATAGCACGGTAAACCCATATATTATCATTCTGAGACTTTTAATCCTGCAGTAATTAACTATCCTACATACGATAAAGAATTGTATGCATTAGTTTAGAGTGTGAAAAAGTGGAAACATTACTTAATGGGCAAAGAGACACTAATACATACTGATCATCAACCACTTCAATATCTACACTCCCAAACTAAGCTGCAGCAATCAAGGTACTATAGATGGATGGGTTTTCTACAACAGTTTCATTTAGTCATCAGATATAAAAAGGGCATACACAATAAAGTTGCAGACATGTTATCTAGACCCATTATAAATGCATCTACTATACTTAAGCATAATTATGTGCTACATGAAAGCTTCATTGAACAATATGCACAAGATATAGACTTTAAGGATGTATATGCAACTTTAAGTCAAGGCAAACGAGTAGAAGAATTGGATTATCATATAAAGGACCGACTCTTATACCATTGTGGGAAGTTATACATTCCACAAACTGAGAGAGTAAAGATAATTAGAGAAGCACACATTTCTCTAATGTCAGGTCACTTTGGGGTAAGTAAAACAGTTGCACAGCTGCAAAGATTTTGTTATTGGCCAAAAATGAATGAGACAGTTTCTAGATATGTAAGAGGGTGTACTATGTGTGCTAAAACAAGCCCAGCAACAGAAAACTAGGCTTGTACACTCCATTACCAGTTCCTTCTCACCCTTGGGAAAGTGTTTCCATGGATTTTGTTGGAGGACTACCTAAATCTAGGAAAGGTAATGATTATCTATATGTTGTTGTGGATAGGTTCAGAAAAATGTGTTTTGATACCTTGTAATACAATTGAACAAACTTCAAAACTATTTTTTGAACATGTATGGGTTCATTTTGGATTACCCACTTCCATTGTATCTGATCAAGACACTCGATTTGTGGGAAAGTTTTGGTCAAGTCTGTGGGAACTGATGGACACCAAACTGAAGAAAAGCACAACTTTTCATCCACAAACTGATGGCCAGACAGAAGTAGTCAACAGGACAATGATCCAGTTGCTCAAAGGATATTGCAGCAAGCATCCTAAGCTTTGGGATGAACATTTATGTTATGTGCAGCATGCTTACAACAAAGAAAAACATTCTTCTACACAGAGATCTCCTTTTCAGACCTATTTTGGTTTCACACCAAGGTCTCCTTTGGATTTTGCCTTTGGTAAAGATACCACAGTTGATAGACACAATGATGTGGACAGGGAAACTAGGTTCATTGAACAGAACCAAGAGATCCACCAGGCAATACAGGAACAGCTGGAAAAGAGCCAAGCCAAATACAACGTAAGGCATGACAAGCATCAAATGGAGCATAGTTTCCAAGTTGGTGACCAAGTCTGGCTATATATCAGCAAGGACAGGATGCAAGGTGAAAGTAAAAAGCTAAAGCCTATCAGGTATGGACCCTTCAAGATACTTGAGAAGATTGGTGAGAATGTTTTTCGCCTTAATCTACCAACTTACATGCACATCTACTTAGTCGTAAATGTAGATTGCTTGAGATTATTTGAACCATCTCTAATTGAGGATCCCGAAGAGCAGATTCAATTGCCTTCTATTAATGACCTACTACCTAAATATCTTAATGAATTGCAGGAAGACATAGTTCTAGACAGGAAGGTGAGGACGACACGCAAAGGAGATGTTGAGTACCTCAGACTAGGGCTCAAGGGTTCAAAGCCGAGCAGTGCAAAGTGGATAGAGATTGGACAAGTGAGACAATTGTACCCTCATTTAGTTGATGCTTGAAAACCAAGTTTTGGTGTTCCAAAAGCTTTTTAATGGGAAAGTCGTGATCAAAGTGCCATGATTGTATTAAGACAAGAAAGACTTCGAATTTATTTACACAGAGTGATCAGGAAGACCTTTGGATAGTGGCAGATTGCAACCAGCAAGGAATGACAAGGACCTCAGTCAAAGCGCACTAACCAAGGCCCATGGAGTCCACGCAGGAGGCAAAACTGGCACTTAGGAAGCCCGGATTGGGAAACGGAGGCCATTTCTAATGCGCAATTAGTGCTAATCGCGCATCATTGAGAAAAACCCCTCGAGAAGGAAAGGCCCTGAGTGCTCGATCGCATGGGAAGCCAGGAAACTGTGCAGAAAACGCTAAGGCGAAAGGCGAGACCGCGCTCCAAAACCAGCGGTATATCGAGGGCACCCTTGGTCAGTAAGTGGATTTGGCTTAAACCGAGCGATTCCATTCATTGCACGACGCGTGTCCGGCTAATGAGAGAGAAAATCGCTACTCATCGCACGCTAACAATCGAGCAAGTCAACCGTGCGAAAAGAGCGAATATCATAGGATCTGGGGGCTCCAGATCTGACAGCAGAGATTGCGCTCGATGGAGGAGCCGGATTTGACATGGGAATTTATCCGTGGCATAAAGAAGTTTGAAGTCCAATTTGACTGCTGAGTTGGCAGATGAGTCATTCCACAGTGTAACTAAATTACCGAACCATCGAGGAAGAGCTGGCGCAGTTCGTAAGAGGACAAGTGACCACTTCCCTGTAAGCTATTGACGATGATGCAGAGGCAGGGAACTCCAAAAAAACAGTAGCAAGTGAACCGAAGGGACGGAAGAGGAATCGAACAGTCATGAGATAGATCGGCTTTAAGCCATGAACAAACAGAAAACATATTACCAAAGAAGAAGAGAGAAGAAGAGAACGAAGACAGAGGCAATGAAAGCAAAGAAGAGACAGTGAAGCAAAAAGCCGAAAACAGAGAGCCGAGCTGACATAAGGCAACATCGAGCAAACAGAAAGCTTGAGAGGTTCAAGCAAACCCTAAGAGGATCTATCAGGAATTGAGCACCACATTGGGCTTCTCCCATTAAAGACCAGAGAGGTCAAGTTCTGGTAAGGAAAAGAGTCTGTGTACTCTAGTGGCTTGGGGGATACAAGAACCACCCTACCAAACATTATCTGTTTCAGGAGACTCAAATTGAGCTCCTCATTGTAAATCTCTACTTTAAAGACACAATAAAAGAAGGCCACCAGTAAAAGCTGGACCGAAGACATATCCCTAGAGGATAGGGTGAACTCCATATTAAATTTGTTGTGTTCTTGCATTTGCTTACTGTGTTTCTCTTTTTGTTTTCCATTCTTCCAGTGTCTGTGTATTTTTCAATCTGATCGATCCGTTGCCTAAAATAACATAGACACACACCAGCACATGAGTTTGTAATACCTTCATTTATTAATCAATTAACTGAGGTCACTCACAAGTGATTATCATATCATATTTACAATAAGTTGATGAAGATGATGTGAAAATGAGATTATTTGCACAAAGTTTGATAGGAGAAGTTAAGAAATGGTTCACGGCACAGTAGCTAGTATCCCATATCTCACACAATTTCACCAAATTCTCCTCACACGATGGGAAGTAAAGAAGAATCCTCTTCAAATATTGGTTGAATATGAGAGTATAAAGAGAGACCCTGGTGAAACAATCCAAGACTACTGCACTAGATTCAATAATATTTACAATTATATTCCAATTACAATACAACCCCCACCTAGACTAGCTCTGATCAAATTTCCAGATGGTTTTGATCTAGATATGTCTTACCAATTGAGGGAAAGAAACCCTGCTACCCTAGGTGAAATGCAGAGGAATGCAGTCAGTGTGGAGGCCAATTTATTTGCAAAGAGAACTAGGTTAAAGGTTGAGAGAAGAGTTACTATTAAAGAAGAACATGTTTCTTCTTCATCGGATGCTAAGTTGCATACCTTAGTCAAAACCATGGAAATAATTATGGATAGGATAAGTATATCTGACCGGGCTCCTCCAAGGGAAAACCAAGGGGGCTCTCAAATTAGAAATCCTAAATTTAGGAGAAACCCACCCCAAATCAAACAGAGAGAACAAAGAGGCCCAGTTGATCAACAGCAAATTAGACCTCCATTCCAAGAAAATTATGGAGATGAAGAAGTTGAGTTACCTGAGGATACCAAAGAAAATAAAATAAACTTACTTGTGGAAGGAGAAATTGACAATATTTTCTTAACTAAGAAGGAGCAGGATCTATTTTTGTTATCACATCTAGAAGGCATCCTTGTAGAGATAGATGATTATAGAAACGGAACCAAAATGCTATCATGGAGGTGCGTAAGCAATACAACTTGAGAAGTAAAAAGACTGTTGGAAATCCTCCCAAGAAAATTCAAAGTGACACCCCTTCTACCAACTAGGCTAAGGATGATTCTCAAAAGGAAACTTCTCCAAAACAGAATGTAAATGTCCAAGAAATAAGCAAACCTCAAACATCTTTCAATATTGAAAACGAATTAGCCAAGGTGAAAATTTCTATTCCTCTAACAAAATTGATAATTAAGAATGCATATAGATCTCAAGTTATGAAGGCTTTGAAGATAGGAGAAGGAACAAGCATGGTAAACCTGACTGATGACCAACTTGAATTATTGTTTAGGCCTAAATCCGAAGGGAAGTCGAAGGATGGTAGTGTGCCACCCTTCTATGTCAATTTAAACATTCATGAAAAAATTCTTCACAACATTATGCTTGATTCTGGTGCCTCCCACAATATTATGCCTATAGCCATCATGGAAAATCTAGGATTAGACATAACAAGACCCTATAAAGATTTATATTCTTTTGATTCTAGAAAATTCATATGTTTAGGTATCATCAAATATATATGTGTTACTTTGGCCCAAATAACAGCAAATAGTATGGTAATGGACATTGTAGTGGTAGACATAACCCCGAAGTATGGAATGTTGCTATCAAGGTCATGGGGAGCAAAGTTGCAGGGTACTTTGCATATGGACATGACATATGCCACCATTTTTGTTTTTGGTCAGCAGAGAAGGTTATACCGGGAAACATTAATGAAGTATATGGTTAGTAGCCAAGACAAACCAAATAATTACCCCTTGTATTATGTGCATTCATATATGGATTCCTTCATCCTGTATAATGACATATGTGAAGAAAGAGAGGTATCAAACCTAGACACTAAATTGAGCAAAACATAACAAATAAAATTAGATGCTGGGAAAAAAATGAAGAGGGTGAAGCCCTTTGGAACATGGATTTTGATGGAGCAGTGGGTAAGGAAGGAGCAGGGGCAGGTGTTTGGATTTTAAATTCACAAACAGGTGTAGAAAAGGGACATTCTTACAAGCTAAATTTTCAATGTACAAATAATATAGCTGAATATGAAGCATTGATTTTAGGACTACAAGTTTTGAAGAGGTTGGGAGCTAAAAGGATTTTTGTACATGGTGATTCTGAACTCATCATTAACCAAATTAAAGTTGAGTACTCAACTAAATACCCTAGATTGAGGGCCTACAAAAATGTAGTCTTAGATTTTCTATAGTGTTTCCCAGAATATCAATTTTCTTTGATTTCCAGAGCTCAAAAAAATTTCACTAATGCATTGGATACTTTAGCCAATACTTGTAAGATGTCTTTCCATCCCAATAGAAAATATGAGGTTGAAGTGAAACATAGGCCAGCTATCCCAGATAATGTTAGATATTGGAATGTTTCTTGTAGTGATGAGTAGAGAGAAAGTTTTTTGCAGTTAAGAGAAGAGTTTGAGAATGTACATATTGATGCAGATAATTACCTAGATGATTATATAAATGAAATAGTGTTAAATGAGAATGATGACATTCCAGAAGAAATTGAGGTTCTACAATTAAATATAATGTGTTACCGAAAGATTTGGTGCCATTAGAAGAGTTGCTTGATTTTAATGGTGTAGCCAAAAAACCAAAGATAGAACCTGTAGGAGCTAAGGTTGAAGACTGCAATATTGGTACTCAGGAAAATCCTAAGATTGTAAAGTTGTCCAAGTCCTTGCCTCCCAAAGAAAAACAGAAGTACATGGATCTATTAAAAGAAATTTTTGATGTATATGCTTGGAATTATCAAGATTTAAAATCATATGATACAAGTATAATACAACATACCATCCTCATCAAAGAGGACCAAAAATCCTTCAAGCAGAAATTAAGGAGGGTAAATACAATTCTGTTACCTTTGATAGAAAAGGAAGTTAAAAATATTTTTGATGCAAAAATCATTGTGACTTTAAGATTTTCAAACTGGGTATCAAATCTAGTGCCAACTAGAAAGAAGACAGAAGAAATGAGGATTTGTGTGGATTTCAGGAATTTGAACAAAGTTTCTCTCAAGGATAACTACCCTCTACCTAAAATGGATCATATTTTACAAAAAATAGTTAGTTCCAACAATATTTATTTGCTGGATGGTTTTTCAAGATATAACCAAATTCTGGTACATCTTGATGATTAACATAAAACAGCTTTCACAACACCTTGGGTAACCTTTACATATGTCAAGATGCCTTTTGGACTTATGAATGTAGGGGCCACTTTCCAGAGAGAAATGGATATTACCTTCGCTGATGAGAAGGATAGATTTTTTGGGATTTTTTGGATAAAATTACTATATTTTCCAAAACAGATGAAGGTCACCTGTTGCACTTAAGGAATGTTTTTGTAAAATGCAGGAAATATGGCATTTCCTTGAACCCCAAAAAATATATTTTTGGTTTAGAAGAAGGAAAGCTACTAAGTCACATTATTTCAAAGGATGGTATCAGAATAGATCCCAACAAATTTGAAGCCATAATGAAGATTGATCGTCCCGGGAACAAAAAATAAATTCAGTATTTCATTAGCAGGGTTAATTTCCTGAGAAGATTCATTCCAAACCGGGCCGAGATATTGAGAGAAATCACAAACATGCTGAAGAAAGATACTAAGATAAAATGGAATAGTGAGGCTAAAAAAACTTTCAGTGAAGTAAAGGTAGCTTTGACATGAGCTCCTGTTTTAATTAGCCCTGATTTTACTAAATATTTCATGATTTTCTCTTTTGCATCAGAACACACTATTGCAGCAATTTTGTTGCAGAAAAACAAGGAGGGACATGAACAACCTATAGCATTCTTCAGTTGAGCTTTAAGATATGCCTCCTTAAAGTACAATATCATGGAAAAACAAGCTTTTTCTCTGGTAAAAGAACTGAAATACTTCAGAGTGTACATTCTACATTCCCACATAATTGCATTTGTTCCAAGTGTTGTAGTGAAAGATGTCCTCACTCAGACTGATCCAGATGAGAAAAGAGGCAAATGGATTGTAGTAATCTTAGAATATGGCATTGATATAAGGCCTACTAAATTCATCAAAGGTCATGGATTGGCTAATCTAATGGTTGAGTCAAATTTCGATGCACTGGACATAAATTTTATAGTTTCACTTGATGAACAGGAAGAGTTGGCCACTCCACAAGTATCGGAAGTATTTGCTACATCTCCTTAGTATGCAGATATTCTCTATGTTTTACAAAATTTACAAGCTCCTCTTGGTTTTACAAATACCAAGCTAGATTCCTCAAGTTAAAAGCTATGAAATTATGCATTTTAGATCAGGCTATGTATTGGAAAGATATTGGAGGTATTTTGCTAATTTTTTTATTAAAAGATGAAGCAGACAATGTCATGGAAGACTTTCATCAAGGGGACTGTGGAGGAATTTATATTGGAAAGCCACAGCCAACAAAATCCCATGGGTTGGTTTCTACTAGCCTACCTTGATTGCAGATGTTCATAACAGAGTTACAACATGCCATTAGTGCCAAATATTTGAAGGAAAGAGAAAACTTTTGCCCTTACCTTTAAAGCCCATTTCAATGGAGGTTCCTTTTCAACAATGGGATTTATATTTTATTGGAGAAATCCATCCAAGTTCTTCAACTCAACATATATAGATCATCACTGCTACTGACTACTTCACCAAATGGATTGAAGCCATTCCAACTAGACAAGCTACATATTCTATCATAATTCAATTATTAGAAGGCACTCTATCCAGATTTTGATGTCCATATAAAATCATTACTGACAATGCAGATGCTTTCAAATCAAAGAAAATGATTGATTTTGTCACAAGTATCACATAAATTTAGGACATTCTATTTCTTACTATCCTCAAGGGAATGGATTAGTTGAATCTTCTAATAAGAGTTTAGTCAACATTATAAAGAAACTTTTCTAGGAAAATAAGAAATCTTGGCATAAGAAGTTGATTAATGCTCTATGGGCTAACAGAATTAGCACTAATAAATCTATTGGAATGTCTCCTTTCCAATTAGTATATGGAGTGGATGCAATTTTTCCCACTTCCCTGGGAATTCCAGTGCTAAAATTATTGCAGGAATCACAAGTGGAGCCAAATGATGTACAAAGAAGGTTAAATCAAATTATTTTGTTGGAGCAAACTAGGGAGGAGATCAATAAAAAAACTCAGATAATTCGGGACAAAATCAAGAAGATTCATGATAGAAGGACCAAAGTAGATGATTTCCAAATAAATGATCGTGTTCTGAGATGGGATTCCAAAAATGAAGAGAAAGGTAAGAATGGGAAATTTTACAATCTATGGAAAAGACCCTATAAAATTGAAGCTTTTCAAGGTAACAATGCATTCTTGCTTAAATATTTGACTGGAGAAGGAGTTCCTGGAGGACCTGTCAATGGAAGACTACTCAAGCATTATTTCACTCAAGGATAGATAAGTTTTTCATACATGTCATTGTAAATATCATTTTATCATTCTACTACAAGTGAGGGGGGCTAACATCAGGAATTAAAGCTCGGGGAGAAGGCCCTAAGCTTCTGATGAGTTGCTCCCAATATTTATAATAACAAGAGCTAATAAATTTAGTTACAGAATAAGAACAGAGTACCCAATGGACAAAGGCTACTGATCGACAGTGTTCTTAACACCTCACAACGAGTATGCCATCCCCATTGGAGCCATTGTTAGGGTCCTATAATTTATAGGATCAATTGATGATTATCTGTTGATTTTCATGTCATGAGAAGTTGTAAATCATGAATTCATTCTATAAATTATTTTCAAAAGTTCAAAAGAAGAAAAAGAAAAGTAAAATATATATGAAAAAAAGAGGGGATATATATAAGAAAAATGATATATATGAGAAAATACAAAAGAAATGAAAAAATAGAAAGAAAAAAAAATAGGCCCCAATAAGTGAGCTAGCTAAAATGCTATTCTAATTCCAAAAAATGCAAATTTTTATAAGGTTTGAAACCTTAGTATATATGCTTTATTTGTTTTTTTACGTATTTGATAAAACATAATACGACAAAAGTAATTTTGTCATTTTTCAAATAAAATCCGTGCAAAAATTAACGAAGGTGATTTACTCTGCCTAGATCTACGGTGGTAGGGTGTTCCCCCCACCCGCACTCCCGACAGTTATCACAAGAGGGGGGGACCGAAAAAAAAAATCACCCAAACCCCCTGGACTAATATGGCAATGCCTAGGAAATTTTGGGGGGTCCCATCACTATTCTGCTTACCAACGACAACCCTCCCCCCGAAATGCCACCTCCGCTCTCTCGCCAATAGCTCATTCATTTGTTGTTTTCCTCCTGCCATGTGTCTCCCCCTTTGTCACCTGTCTCACCAAGTCACTCCCTATCCACGTCATTTCCCCTTCAATGTCCAAAACTACTACCAATTCCTAATTGAACGTTATGATATTAAATTCCTGCACCCTACCTGTTTTACCAATAAATCCTCTCCACTAAATAGTCATTAATGAATCCATCATCCAACCAATTCCACCCTTATAAAAGATCCTTTGGGGGCCAGTACTTCATTTCGTTTTGCTTTTCATTGATCCTGCAAGATGAAGGACGAAACTACCACCAACTGCCAACTTTCAACAGTCAATTCCTTGCACACAATCAGTAGTTTCTAAGGGTAACCCTATCCTCTGATATTTCTTCTATCCAACTTTCTTTAACTAGTATTGTTCTTCTATTCCCTGTTTTTCATTTTCCAAAAATGTTGAACCGCAAAGGAAAAGGGAAGATCACAGAGTCAAATCCCTTGATTCTGCTAGTCCCAGATTTTGATAAATCCCTCTTAATAGACACTCTATATAAAAGTGTTGAAAACCAATCAAAATTTGATCTCTATGACATCCATAACTGGGAAAAGTATAAATACTTGGATAAAAGTGATGAATTAAGTGTCTAGGAATCCTTTCTCCCACACTCACTTCTTTCTTGAGTTCTCTATCTGGTGCCATCTTAGATATTTGCCAAGTCAAAGGGCAATCATTTCCCATGACAATGAAGTCAATTTCTATATTTCCACTGAAAGCATCTACCAAGCCCTGCAAGTTGCCTATCAGACCTTACACCTTCCTTTTTATGCTGATATTTTTATGGAATTATATAAGAAATTAACATTCCCTTAGAGAGCCTAGATTTTCGAGTTTTTTCTTCCAAAAAACGTTGAATTACCCAGGACCAATCTTCCATATCCAATTTCAATGTTTCCTGAAATGTCCAAACAAGTAATCTCCATGGTAAACCGACTGCTTGGGTACCATAATAACCAATGGGTAGATGAGATAGTGTTAGGTTTTTTTATCTATTTTTATAGTTGGAAAACAACCCTCCATCCTTTTATATTATAGTAAGTTTTTGGCCAACTCCATCCATGACTAGTTTGTCAATTTTAAGTAGAAGGTTTCTTTAAGTATCAGTCAGTCGTAGTCTACCTTATGCTATTTTACCAATCATCCAAATTTAATTTCCCTTTACAAAAGATAGATAACAAAGGTAACCCTTGGTCAGTCATTCACTGGACTTCTCTAGTTAGAAATAAATCAGATTAATATTCCTATACTAATTATGTTGATAAGTTTTGGTATACCTCACTATGTTTGTTGGGCAGTGGTGTGATCCCAAGGATTTCACCAGAAATAAAGAATTTTTTACATTTATCATATCAAGCTAAAGTGGGATATTGGTATTTATACCAGAACTACACTAAGATCAAAGTTTATGGATCGGAATTGCCTCCTTACAGATTTCTAGTTTTTGTACTTGTTAGGATCTCTGCAATAGAATACACAAGGAAAATGATAAATATGGATGACTTTAATTTTGTATCCTACAAGAAGAAATCACAGTTCAAGTTGAAAGCTCACGTAGGGCCCTACATCATCAACACTAGAGTTGCATCAAAGGAAGTAGATGCTATCTTGAGTCAGATGAAATTCAAACTGAGTTTCTCTTGGTCTTATGATCCCCTAGCCATCATTTCAACCCTCATATTAGAACATAAGAGTACCTCTTATGCACACACACCAAAGCCTTAAATTGAATAATATGCAAATCAGGAGGAATGGTCAGAGGGTACTCTACAGGAAGCTGAAGAACAACTTGTCAGTCAATCATATATGCAAACACCAATTCCTAAAGAAAAGGAGGGAAAAAGGGAAAGGGAAGCCACATCCCCTACTGATTATGAAAATCTAGATGCAAAATTTATTGTTTTTAAAAGAAAGAGGAAGGACCCAGCTACTACTCAGAAATCAGATTCTCTGATTAATCCTTTGTTTAGGCCTCAAATAATTACCATTCAAGATGAAACTCCAGAGGAAAAGGACACACAATAGTCAGCCATAGTGATTTTATCAGGGACCCCTATCATTCCTTCTACTCAAGTACAAGAAACAGTACAATCACCTACTGTAGAAGCAATAGTCCAGTTTCTAGTATCATCCAGCTCACAGATTTCAACTCAATAGAGTATCTTCTAACGTGTTGTAGCAGCTACAACCACCCTCCAAAATTTTGCCTTAGCTTTGTTTTGGAGCCTCCCTACCAACCATCCTTAGCAGCATGTCTTGCACTATCCAAGTACAATTTCTTCATCTGAGTTTCAATAGCTTACTAGCCTGTGCATGTCAACTTGTTTTCCTCTCTCCCGCAAGTTGACATTCTGGAACTTGGTTATTTTCTGGTTGTGATGTTCACCTAGAAAATTGCGCAATTATGGAGGGGAAATAGACTTTCCTCTAGAAATTGCGCAATTCGTCTGGGCTACCTGCTTCTCTATAGAAATGCACAGAACAGCTAGGCAACCTTCCCTCTGGAAACTGTGCAATGCAGCCCAACACAGGGCTTCCTCTCAAAAAAGTTGCAAATCTGACTGAGAGCCAAGGCTTCAGTCTAGAAATTGCGAAATACATGAGGGAAAACCAGACTTTCTCAGCCCAGAAACTATGCAAAAGTCATTCCCAAGCTTGCAAACTCTTGCATGTGCTCCCATGTTGACCAGTTCCCTCCAGGATTGGGCAATCTTGATTTGAGTGCATGGGCTCCTTTTTCCTCAAAAAGCAAAAAAGTAAAAAAAGCATCCCTTGATTTTAGGGATCCATTTTTAGGAGCTAGAGGTTACCTGCAAAATTCGTTTTAGAAACCTCCCACCAAGTGTCGCTTTTTCCTAGTTTGTGGCATGCACGTCATAAGCCTCGATCTTATCAGATTTATTTATTTTATGCTTCAGATCTCATTACTCACATCTATCTTAGAGCTCTGAGATCCCACATCACTTCTAGGAGCATTTGACACACTCATATCATCTTTTTCCGGGTAAGTCCGCTTTTCATGTCTTTTACTGCTTTTCTGTCACTTTTTGTATTTTGGTTTGTGTGAGTGTTTTTTTCTTGGTTTTGTTGAATGCTTGTTGTCATTTTAATACATGTTAGTTTGTAGAAGCATTGTTTCAATTTTTTCATTGCATCTCACTGATGTTGCATGCATGACATTGTTTTTGCACTGACAGTTGATGTTGCGGCTAATCACTTCACACACATCCTTGTTTTCCTATTTTCTGAATCTTGCACTCACTCTTTGCATGCATGATCATTCACTCTTTTTTGCACTCAGCTTCACCATGCATTCATACATTTCATGTTTTCAGTCGCTTGTCGGTAGGTATGGGCTGCCTTGGCCCAAACCCTGCCTTGGCCCAAATCCTGCCTTACCCAGCTTGAAATTCGCTTTTATGAGAGTGAATGATTTGCCTTCCTCCTAGAAATTGCACAAAGCTAGCCTAGCACTAGCCTCCACGCTTGCTCTACACAATTCTAAGAGCCAGTGCCTTGTAGGCCCCAGAAATTGCGCAAATGCAATTTGTTGGTTGCAGTCATTACTAACTGAAATTGCGCATTATGCAATTTCAGTCCTTAGCAGGCCAGGTTGGACTGTGTATTGCATAGTTTCAGCAGTCAGTCAACCCGCTAACATTCTGGATTTTTCTTTACGCAGTTTTGGCAATCAATCTCCCAGCCTCCCGGTGAAAAATATGCAATCTTCCCAGTCAATCACCTAGGTTTGTTGCATGTCAGTGCTCAAGTTGCTTTTAGTTTTCAATTGACAGATTTATTTCCATGAGTGTTTCTCTATCTCGAGGTATAACAAGTGTTCATCCATCTCTCATCAGTACAGGCACAATGGCCTCCGAGAGATTAGGGTCAAAGGACATCGTCGAGAGTGCAACTCAAGATGTAGTTGAGCAAGTGTCTATGAGCTTGCCTATCTATGAAGACACTAAGTTGTTCATAGACAAGGATATCAAGATGAAATGGCAGGACATCAATGACACCTTTTCAGGCACATTTGAGGAATATCTAGAAGGCTACAAGGTCTATGTCAACATTCACAAGTCCGGCTTGTACGAGATTGCATGCAGGTATCCCAAGTTTCCATGTGTGGACATGATCCACTGGGTTGTTTCACATACTCATCCAGAGACAATGGTGTTGAGAAGCATTAGTGGAACACAACTTTCTATCTTTAGGGAAAAGGATTTTCAAGAGATGTATCACTTGCCACAGTTGGTGATCACGATGGATACACCCTTCACCAAACCCAGCAGCAGTGCAAACTCAAGAGATATCCTGAAGAGTTGGGTGAAAGAGCCATCCAAGTTCAAGACAACACCTAGCCAGGTTTATAAGATGAAGATACTATAGAAGGCATATCAGCTCTTGCTCATCTTTGCATGCTACTTATACGGCCAAGAGAGCACAGGGACCTTCCCGCAGAGTTCGGTGATTGTGTTGGATCAACTAGCGAGCAAAGGAAGACCTTGAAATTAGTCTGACATGTTGGCTCTCATTTTGAAGGAACAGGTAACAGAAGCCCAACATCTTCCCAATGGTCAGCAAGCAAAGATATACATGTTCGCTTACATATTTGATGCAGTTTGTGCCTGTCAACACTTCCTGGGCTTGGGTTGGGCATGGACACCTTCAGAAACCTCTATGCACACTTATTGCAAGTTGTTCTCCAAATGTAGCTTTTGTGGAGTTATCATACAGTTATTAGACCACTTCGTCACCCTGGTGTACAGGATGATATTTGAGCAGGATCCACTTTGCATGTCACAGGAAGCGATGGAGGCATTGATCAACATAGCAGATTGGTATGCCTCACCCCTTGGCACCTTCATACGGATGTACAACACATACAAGGCTCTGCATCTTTTTACCATAGTTTTCCATGGACAAGCTCGTCATGCAAGAAGTTTCATATCACATCTCGATAGGGCTGTCAGCTAAACTGCACAAGAAGAAGAAGCCACATTGGAACGCTCTTCCTTTGTGGATTGGGTTATATGAGATCTGGAATACCACTGTGAGAAGATGAAACATCCTTGGATCCACGGGGCGTTTCATTGGTCTGAGCAAGACCCATGGAGATATTTCTATTACTTCTCAAGGCTCAATGAACCAGTCATCATTGTTGTAGAGTAGTTTGCAAAGTAGAAGGAGGCAACATCTCAGAGAGCAACATCATCAGCAATAGTAGAGGGTAGAAGACTTGCACACGACAAAGGCAAGAGAAAGGTTGTTGACAGCGTAGAGGCAGAGAAAAGTTGTAAGTTCAAAGCAGATAAACTTGTGTTGAAATAGAGAAATTGAATATGGAGGAAATAGAAAAGGAGTTGCAGGAGTTGAAGCAAAAACTCAAGGAAGAACAGGAGTTGCGCAGAAAAGAGAAGGAAGCACAGCAGGGATAGGAACAGTAGGAGGCAGAGCATGCATAGATTGATGAAAATGTGCCCATACACGTTACAGACTAATCTGAGTAGTTGGCACAAAGCAGATAGGGAGAGCATTCGCAGGAGCAGGACTTGGCTCAAGATATTGAACAAATGCTAGAGTAGATGAACACGGATATGGTTCATCCAGAGTCAAATCAGGGTATTGACCTCATGCCTCGGAACCAAGAGGTCACCCCACCATATTTACCATATCTAGAAGTAGAGCAAGTCCCAAGCGATCAAGGAGACACAGAAATATTTGAAGACAATCCAAGAGCGGAGATGCACAACATATCTTTCGACGAGTCACAAAACAGAGTTTTGCAATTGCGTAGAGTGCCTACTCCAGATGTCCATGTATCTCTTGCGTGGTTTGAAGAATCCATCTACATTAGTTGATGCTACCAAAGAATATGCCGAAGCCACCAGCTCGAGTGTTAAATTCTTGATAACTGAAAACGAGTGCATGGCTAAGGAGTTACAAGAGGCCAAGTAGGAAGGAGAATAGGTTACAGCATCTGCTAGAGTGGAGTTGAGGAGAGCGATACTGGATGAAGTATTGTCTCTCAAGACAGTCATGTGGAAGTTGTATTCTAGATTTGTCACCATGCATAAGTCAGTTGTCCATCTTAATGGTTAGCAACAACATTCTACTAGTAGAGCATGCATTTTGTCAGATATGCACACTCTTGTCGATCACATGCAAACATGGAAAATGAGGTACAAAGGAGCCCCATTTCACTTTCCAAAGATGATGAAGCCAAAGGCAGTAGAGTTGAAGGCACACATCAGGAATCAGATCTGGAACTATGAGGAACTCCCGCATCTCATCACCAGTTTGCAGGCTTCACATGCATGGGTGTTCAAGAGCATGGATGTCATTGTGTGCACACATGCGATCCCATCCATTGGCACACTCATGGAAGCGAAGTCGAAAACCAAGTCCGACTAGAGTGGGACATGTACTTTCATCAGTTGATGTGCATAGTCACCAGCACAATATTATGATGTGCATATTATCGGATGGGTTTGATAGAGGTGCAAAATCAGTGTACCCGGATGCAATGGAGGCAAGAGTTCACTTTAAAAAGGATGTCGCCATAGAGCACACAAACAACGTAACAGACTACCAAGCTTGGCATCAGTTCGCCACCATCGATCATAGCGAGGATGTCAAAGAGTTAGTCTTCCCACAGTTGTCTGAGTCTTAGTGATGTCTTGCATGGCATACTCAAGCCTATTTTGTCTCACACGTGTACATGTGTAGATTGTAGTGTAATCATGTTGTAAAAGTGAAATAATAAGTGTCGATAGTAGAATGTAATAGTCATGTAGTAGTTGAAGAGTCATTAGGGTAGGTGAAGATTCATAAAGGGGAATGTCAAGGGTCACCCCACCCTTTTCTATTTATAGAACCTCATAACTCATTGTACAGGCCTTTGGGAGCCAAGCTTCCTATAGGTGTAACTTAGAGAAAGCTTGGAGTGTATTGTAACGAGCCTTGGCTTCTCCACAGTGCAAAGCTAGTACATCTCTTTGGAGGAGCAAGTGGCAGTGACTATAATGTTCCACTATCGGGGCTAGTGGAAGTCTCGATTGTATATATGATTGGATCTTTCACTTTCTTAATATAACAGAGCCAACATGTTTCATGCATATGTTGTTATTGTAGTTCGACTATCTTGGTTACTTTAATGGTGTATGTAGTTTTTATTTACGCATGTATGTATGGAATATTTTGTATGTGTTTGCATGAATCTTATCGAAGCATGTTGCTAATATAACCCGTCATTTTGGATCATTAACTATCCTGCTTTCCATCTCTTGATGTCTTACTACTTGTGTATTCCATTTCAAGTTGTGTTCTATCACATGTTTCTAAGGGATGCACTCTCTCCCCCTTTTGCATGTTAGAGTCATTAATGCACCTTCCTTGACTTGCTACAAGGTCACACCCTTGCTACCAACAAGGAAATCTTACTTACCTTTGCACACAACTGCGGTCAAGGCGATACTGTACTACCCACTGCTAGGACTCCTACACCAAACGATCTACGGTCTAGTTCAGACTTCTTACCAGGGAGATCCCCTGACATGTTGCGGATCCAGCACCATCAACATTTCTGGTGCTAGAAAGAGGGCCAGATGACAAGCTAAGTCCTCACATCCTATTTTGAATCTTCGCACATTTGTCATGGATATCGTTAGATTCCACCCTCCATGATGTTTGTCTAATGTATAACCCTTTAGCATCATGAAGAAGTTTTATGATCTCTTGTCGGAATTCACATATGATGGTCAAGGCGAAGTGACCTGGCTTAAACACTTAAATGACCTCCTTTCATGTTGCAGGATGCATATGAGTTTGATGAAGTTGAGGTCAGCATGCTACTTTCAACCACACTTCGTGAATCCCCACAACATTGGTGATGCAGCTTGCCTCACAATTGTTTGCACTCACTTAAGCAGCTTTGTGATCTAATTGAATCTACTTTCCATCTTTTTTATCATGAGCCTCTTGACCAAAAATTGTTAAAACAATGAAAGACTCTACATGAATCGCCTATGTATTTGTGGTAGCTATTCTGTGTACTTCAGTTTGAAGCTTTGAAAAACCATATGAAATTCCAATATCTTTGGGATAGATTTTAATATTGTCTTCACAAATCATTCTATCCGAAAATGAAGTTGAAGTTCAAACCCCGCTCATCATACTCCGGTGATGGAGCTACACAATAACAAGCAAACACAATCGTTGTCTCAAGTGATTGTCCACCTTCCCCTTATCAAACAGCGCCACCATTGCAGAGTGATGTGGGAGAACATGCACACACATTTGTTCAATTGTCAAATCCTCTCATGATCACTACTCTCAATTTCTACGCAGATTTGGTTGGGAAGCCCATGGGTTGTCACATGCACTTGTTACCTCAACCTCTGTCTCTACATTTTGTTGATCCTCCAATTGCATTGTCTTGTGTTCTTTCGTTCTGAACTCTATACCTATTATGAACGAGGATCAAGCCATTGATGGAGTTTGTGTTGCACAACCAACCTGCACTGACATTTATGATGAGTATGATTGGGAACCTAAACATCAACCCACGGTGAAGGATGACCTCCTTATTTCCACGCCGCCTCCACTTTTTCCTTACATCTTTGGTGATTCTTCTATCTCTAATTTTCCTTGTGTAAATCCATCCACGGATGCTCCTACTGTTGATCATTCGCAGAACACACCCGATGTAAGTACATCATTCCACGGCAGAGAAGATAAATTATTCATTGAAAATCCACTTGATTTTTCATCTTCTTTTTCTAGAAATGCAGAGGGTGAACATTCTTGCTTCTCACCTACCCCTATGTTTGATTTATCTGATCATGAGGATGCCAATGAACTCATTGTTTTTTCTGATCATAGTTGTCATGATCTATTTACTCCCGTATTCGATCACGATGTTGATTCTATCGATGTTGATCTTTCAAAGCCACCTGTTTATGATGATCTATCTGTCATTGAAGTTGAAACCCTACAGATTGTCGAGGCACTTCAGCCCGAGCTGATGGTTATGTCATGCCCTCACTGTCCTGAGGTTAGTTTTGCTTTTGATCAAAAAAAATTTGAAACGCCCAAGGATCCTCATCACTCATCTGTATGCATTGAAGATCAATCCAACACATGGATTTTGCTTCCTCCACTCAAACCACATGATACTATCACACTCATGCAATGGAGGAATCTTACACTGCAAGCACACTTGTGCAATGCAAGTTGTCTATGTTTCTCATGTTTTATTGCATGTCACAGTCAGGAGGGGCATATTCTTAACATCTGAACGCAGTGTATCATAGCACCATGGAAAGTCCACATAATGCATGTCATGCTCTTTCACTTTTTTCTTTTCTATGGATGCATTTAAACTCGGAGTGTGTTTGTCTTCATTGTTATATCTTTCATGTTTGTTGGTTCGCTTAACTATGTTGTTTGCAGACCATGCCTTCACCAACATGGGTCAATCAATACGTCCGTGGCTGCATTTGAAATATCACTTCACGTGATCAGACCCATGCATTGTTAGCTTAGGTGTAGGAGTAGTGTTTTCTTTTGTCTTGTTTGCTTGCATGCATGTTTGCTTTCTTAATTTGTTGTTTGTTTACTTCCCTACTTGATTTGCTTTCGCATTTACTTTTTCTCTTTGCTTTGTTTTGTTTTGTTTATTTGTTTACGTTTGTAGGTTAGTTTCGCATGAAACAGTGAGCGACTCTTGAAAAAAGCAGGGTAAAGTTAAAGAGGACTTGTGCAACTATGAATACTTGGTTATCTGTTGTCCTCTCTCTGTATGTAGAACCTTTTGTCTTCGTCCAATGATACAATAATGGAAAATACGTTTTGCTCGAAGTGAACATTGGTGCAAACACAACGCTTGTGCTCTAACTAGTACCACATACTTTGGTCAGTTGTTTTTGGGTTAATCATTGTTAGCTCAGTCAAGTAGAGTAAGGTGAGGGAGAAAATTCCAACAAGTATGTCAGAGGTATATACAAAATACTTCTCTGAAGGAACAAACTCTTATGCTCTCAATAAGTTGGGATCCCTCTTTCGCCTCTTAAATAAATAAGTGTTATGCCCAGTTCTTGAAAAAATTAAAAATTAAAATGTAAAATTTTTGAAAAATGAATAAGGCAAAAGAAGAGAAAGGATTTCTACGCAGAGAGGTGATGCAATTAACTCTGCCGCGGTAATGACCAAGCTCAATAGCAGCGGAGTGATGCTTGTGTTCCTACACGACTCCATCAAGGTATTGTCTAGGCTGGTAGCAGAGCAACACAAAAGATGATACTCAAACTTTGACTGTCATATTGCTTGTGTTACAATATACCCCTCATCCCTAATCGAAACAACTATGTTGACTTGGTTTGGAATGTGTGTTGATCGATCAAGAGCATGGAAGGTGCTACATCTTTCAATCAAGATAGTGTGGAAACCAAGATGATCCAAGAATTGAACAATAATTCCAGAGGACTTAGACTTGCTTTTCATGAAACAAGCTCCATTCTAAGATCTGTAGTTCTACCAATGTGTTGCCAAGTGTTGTAGCGGCTACAACCACCTTCCAAAACTTTTCCTTAGCTTTGTTTTCAAGCCTCCCTACCAACCATATTTAGCAGCATGTCTTGAACTGTACAAGTAAAATTTCTTAACTGAGTTTCGATAGTTTACTAGCCTGTGCTTGTCAACTTGTTTGCCTCTCTCCCGCACGCTGACATTCCAGAACTTGGTTAGTTTCTAGTTGTGATGTTCACCTAGAAAATTGCGCAATTCTGGAGGGGAACCAGACTTCCCTCTAGAAATTGCACAATCCATATGGGTTTCCTACTTCTCTCCAGAAATGCACAAAATAGCCAGGTAGCCTTCCCTCCGAAACTTCTTAATGTAGCCCAACATTGGGCTTCCTCTCAAAATTTTGCACAATTTTGACTCAAAGACAGGGATTCAGTCCAGAAATTGTACAATGCATGAGGGACAACCAAACTTTCTCAACCCAGAAATTGCACAAAATTCATTCCCAGGCTTGCAGACTATTGCATGTGCTCCCAATTGACCAGTTCCCTCCCGAAAAAGAAAAATAAAAAAAGCAACAAAAAACATCCCTTGATTTTAGGGATCCATTTTTAGCAGTTGGAAGTTACCTGCAAAATTTGTTTTAGAAACCTCCCACCAAGTGTCACTTTTTCATAAATTTGTGGCATGCGCATTATAAGCCTCGATCTTTTGAAACTTATTTATTCGACACTTCAGAGCTCATTCCTCACATCGATCTTGGAGCTTTGAAATCCCACATCACATCTAGAAGAATTCATCTCACTTAGCTCAACTTTTTCGAGTAAGTTTGCTTTTCATGTCTTTTTTTGCTTTTCTGTCGCTTTTTGTATTTTGATTTGTGTGAGTGTTATTTGCTTGGTTTTTTCAATGCTTGCTTTCATTTTAATGCATGTTAGTTTGTAGAAGCATTGTTTCAAGTTTTTCATTACATCTCACAATTGTAGCATGCATGACAGTGTTTTTCACTGACGCTCGTCTTTGCGGCAGCTCGCTTAACACACATGCTTGTTTTCTCATTTTCTGAATCCTACACTCATTGTTTCCATGCATGATCATTCACTCTTGTTTGCAGTCAACTTCACCATGCATTCAGTCTTTTCATCTTTTCAGTCGCCCGTTAGCGAGTCTGGGCTGCCTTGGCCTGTACCTTGCCTTGTCCGGCCTGCAATGTGCACTTTTGAGAGTGAAGGCTCTGCCTTCCTCCCTGAAATTGCACAAAATTGTCCCATCACTGGCCTCTAGGCTTGCTCCATGCAATTATGAGAGACAGTGCCTTGTTGGCCCCAGAAATTGCGCAAATGCAATTTGCTAGTTACAACCATTGTTGATTGAAGCTGCACATTGCATAATTTCAATCCTCAATAGGCTAATATGGACTGTGCATTGTGCAATTTCGGCAGTCAGTCAGCCCGCTGACAATCTAGATTGTGCTATGCAATTTTGGTAGTTAGTCTCCCAACCTCCCGATGGAAATTGCGCAATCTTCCTAATCAGTCACCCAGGTGTGTTGCATGTCAGTCCTCAAGTTGCTTTTAGTTTTCAACTGAAAAATTACTTTCTAAGAGTGTTTCTCTATCTCCAAGTATCACATGTGTTCGTCTATCTCTTAGTAGTACAGGTAAAATGGCCTCCAAGAGAGCAAGGTCAAAGGACCTCGTTAAGAGTGCAACTAGAGATGCAGTTGAGCAAGTGTTTATGAGCTTACCTATCTATGAAGACACTAAGTTGTTCATAGACAAGAATATCAAGATGAAATGTCAAGACATCAACGACACCTTTTCAGACACATTTGAGGAAAATATGGAAGACTACATGTCAACATTCACAAGTCTGGCTTATACCAGATTGCATGCAAGTATCCCATGTTTCCATGCGCGGACATGATCAACTAGATTGTATCGCATACTAATCAAGAGATAATGTTGTTGAGAAATTACAGTGGAACACAACTTTCTACCTTCAGGGAAATGGATTTTTAGGAGACGTGTCACTTGCCACAGCCGGTGATCACGATGGATACACCCTTCACCAGACCCAGCAGTAGTGCAAACTCAAGAGATATCTTGAAGAGTTGGGTGAAAAAACCATCCAAGTTCAAGACAACACCCTGCCAGGTTTACAAGATGAAGATACTGCGAAGCATATCATCTCTTGGTCATCTTTGCATGTCGCTTATATGGCCAAGAGAGCACAGAGACCTTGTCATAGAGTTGGGTGATTGTGTTGGATCAACTAGAGAGCAAAGGAAGACCTTGAAACTAGTCCAACATGTTGTCTCTCTGATTGAAGGAACGGGTAACACAAGCCCGACATCTTCCCAAGGGTCAACAAGCGAAGAGATACATATCTGCTTACATACTGGATGCAGTCTGTGCCTATCGACAATTCCCAAGCTTGGGTTGGGCATGGACACCTTCTGAAACCTCTGTGCACACTTAAGAGAGAAATCACGCAAAGATAAAGAGAGAAATAAAAGATGGAGGAAATAGAAAAGGAGTTGCAAGAGTTGAAGAAGCAACTCGGAGAAGAACAGGGGTTGCATGGAGGAGAGAACGAAGTACAGCAGGGACAGGAATAGCGAGAGGTGCAACATGCATAGATTGATGAAACTTCACCCATACACATTATAAACTCGTCCGAGCAGCTGGCATAGAGCAGACAAGATGAGCATTCGTAGGAGCAGGACTTGGCTTAAGAGGTTGAACAGATTCTAAAGTAGATGGACACAGATATGGTTCATCCAAAGTCAGATCAGGATATTGACCTCATGCCTCAAACCCAAGAGGTCACCCCACCAGCTTCACTAGATCCAGAAGCAAATAAAGCCCCAAGCTAGCAAGGAGACACTGAAATCCTTGAACACAATCCGGGAGTGGAGATGCACAACATATCTTTCGACAAGTCACAACACAGAGTTGTGTAGTCATTCAGAGTGCCTACTCTGGATGTCCATGTATCTCTTGCCCAGTTTGAAGAACGAGCAATCGTGCCTGATGTGCACAAGCATCCAGTTTTATTGGCTGATGCTACCAAATCATATGACGAAGCCTCCATCTCGAATGTTAGATTCTTGATAGATGAGAACAAGCACATGGCTAAGGAGTTACAAGCAGCCAAGCAGGGAGGAGAATAGGTTATAGCATCCACCAAAGCAGCGTTGAGGAGAGCGATATTGTATGAAGTATCCTCTCTCAAGACAGCCACGCAAAAGCTATATTCCAGATTCATCACCATGCATAAGTCACTTGTCCATATCAAAAGTTGGTAGCAGTGATGTGCTAGGAGAGCACAAATTTTGTCAGATTTTCACATTGTTTTCAATCACATGCAAACATGGACAATGAGGTACAAAGGATCCCCATTGCACTTGCCAAAGATGATGAAGCCAAAAGCGGTAGAGTTGAAGGTACGCATCCAAAGTCAGATCTAGAACTATGAGGAACTCCTACATCTCATCACCAGTTTTCAGGCTTCACATGCATGGGTGTTCAGGAGCATGGATGTCATTGTGCACATGCATGAGATCCCCTCCATTGCCACACTCATAGAGGTGAAATTGAAGAACCAAGTCCGACAGGAGCTAGACATGTACTTTTATCAGTTTATGTGCATAGCCACCAGCGCAGACTTGGAGATCAACACAGACACTATGCATCAGTATGTTGCTGGTCTGGCTACACTCAAGACAATGATGTGCATCTTATCAGATGAGTTGGATAAAGGTTCCAAATCAGTGTACCGGGATGCAATGGAGGCAAGAGTTTGCTTTTATAAGGATGTCACCATAGAGCACGCAGACACCATAATAGACTACCAAGCTTAGCATTAATTCGCCACCGTCGATCATCACGAGGATATCAAAGAGTTAGTCTTCCCACAATTGTATGAGTCTTAGTAATGTGTTGCATGGATTTCACAAGCCTATTTTGTCTCACATGGGTAAATGTGCAGATTGTAATGTAAACATGTTGTAAAAGTGAAAGACCAAGTGTCTATAGTAGAATGTAACAGTCATGTAGTAGTTGAAGAGTCATGAGAGTAGGTGAAGAGTCACAAAGGGGAATGTCAAGGGTCACCCCACCCTTTTCTATTTATAGAACCTCATAACATATTGTACAGGCTTTTGGGAAACAAGCTTCCTATAGGTGTAACTTAGAGAAAGCTTGGAGTGTATTGTAACAAGCCTTGGCTTCTCTACAGTGTAGAGCTAGTACATCTTTTTGGAGAAGCAGGAAGCAGTGACTGTAATGTTCCACTATTGGGGCTTGTGGAAGTCTCAGTTGTATGTATGATGGGATATTTCACTTTCTTAATATAATAGAGCCAGCATGTTTCATGCATATGTTGTTTTTATAGTTCGGCTATTCTGGTTACTTTAATGATGTATGTAGTTGTTATTTATGCATGTATATATGGATTATTCCATATGTGTTTGTATGAATCTTATCGAAGCATGTTGCTGATATAACCCATCACTTTGAATCCTCAGCTATCCTATTTTCCATCTTGTGATGTCTTACTTCTCTTGTGTTCCCTTTCAAGTTGTGTGCTATCACAGTTTTATAAGGGGCGCACTCACTCCCCCTTCTGTGTGTTAGAGTCGTTCATGCACCTTCCTTGACTTGTTGCAAGGTCACACCCTTGCTACCAACAAGGACATCCTACTTACCTCTGCACACAACCGTGGTTAAGGTGATACCATACTACCCACTGCTAGGACTCCTACACCAAACAGTCTGAGGTCTAGTTGGAACTTTTTATCGAGGAGATCCCTTGACATGTTGGCAGGTCTAGCACCGTCAACAAAAATATACAGGGAGATAAAATTAAAGAATGAAGCTTTGAAGGCTTCCACCTACTCTGAATTTTGGAAGGAGACCACTAAGACACGGCACAGATTACTTTTTGCATTTGATTCAGAGAAAGGACATTTCCATATGGCCTTCATGGAACCTCTAGTGCCAGCTCCCAAGAGTGTTGAAGACTATAAAGCCTCCATTTTCTCAGTAGATACCAGAAAATGCAAGAAATAGATCAAATCGATTTACATAAGCAGACAGGGGAGCCCATTTTTTTAACCCTCACCAGTTTAGCAATGACTGCTTCAAAGTTATAGTCATCTTTTAATAACATGAATTCTCGGTTAAAGATTGAGAAGATGTCATCTTTTGCTAAGGACAACATGACCAAATCTTTTGAGGACTTGATCATAAAGCTAATGATCCTAAGGATATTAAAGCAGTAGAATATCTCATCAAGAACTAGGAAGAAAACATTCAAGCATTGAGAAAACAATTGAAGCTACCCTCCACGGAACATCCTCAAGCTAAAGAGGTTGCCAATATAGAATGGAGAAAGAAAAACAATTTACTTTAGTGATTGAGCAAAATGCCCATATACAAAAGATGGAATAGGGCATGGAAGCACTATTGAAAGTCAAAGATGGAATAGGGCATGGAAGCACTATTGAAAGTCAAAGATGGAATAGGGCATGGAAGCACTATTGAAAGTCTGAAAAAGAACAATGGGAATTAGTAGTAGCATCTACATTAGGCACATGTACAACTACAGAGATTTCAGCAAAGGCCATAGCTTCAGAGTCTACGCAGAACTTACCAGAGATCTAGATGAATTAACAACAGCTCAGGTTGAGAAAGACAGATTGTCAGCAGCATTGGCCAAGATGGAGGAGAGTAAGGTTAAAACTGATAATGCGTATTTGTCAAAACTCTAGAAAAACTACAAACTCATCCAACATATACAAAAATATGAAGACCAATCCTTTGTCATTCAGGTGTTGGTAGAGGCTAAGAACAACATTTGGCAGAATATACATGCCAACATAATAGACATGTGGCCTTCAATTCAAATTATTTTTTAGCAGGAAGAACTTGTACACATAGTCAAGACAACAATAGAAAATACAAAGGGAGATTTGGAGCACATACCAGAGGAAGCACAAAAGATTCTCAATTTGATAAATTTCAAAACCAAGGAGGAACAAGAAGACATGAATATTCCAGACATAACAGCAATGGTCATGGAGGTTAATTGGATTTTGAAAAAGAGGAATTTGATGACTCCGTTGGAAAATAAATGTAAAGATCTTGAGTTGCAGGTCAGAAGGTTCAACAGGAAATTTACATTGCTGCAAGAAAAAGGCTTTCCTACCCTCAGGAATTCTAATGGAAAATTAATCCCATTAGAAAACTACCGATAACAACTGTGCAACATAGGTGTTGATGCTTCCAAGTTTGCAAAATCTAAAGGGGTTATCAATGGAGAAGCATTCATACAGGGGGTCCAGTTTGATTTGAATATCCAGCACGAGATCCACCACCTTTTTGTAAATAAGCTCACTTTTGACACTTACACCAAAGTGGATGAAAGATTCAGGAATATGGTTAGCTTTTCTATTCCAAGTGAAGAAAGGTGGGCCTAGCTGCTAGAATATATCGAGGAAGTGTAACCAAAGTCACAGAACTTTTAGTATAACAGGAACATCCTTTGTAAGGAAGTAGCAATATACATCAGTAAACTCCTAGATATCCTCCTATTTTCTCCTCTTCTATGTCTAAAAATATTTGTACCTCAAATAGATATTATTGTAAATATATTTTATTTTTGAAATCCAATCTGAGATGTAATGGTTTTCTATAAGTATTTAGAAATAAGACTTAGAAAAGGTTGGAACTTGAAGAAAGAAACCAAATCTTTGATGTAATTTGTGCATGTACTGAAGTGATCAATTTCATTAATACATAAATTTTACTCCAGGATGCCTGTGCCAAGGAATTGGTGATGTATCCTCTCATGTAAACCTGTTATTTTCCAAATTTTTCATATGTTTCTATGTCTCTATTGTTTAAAGAAGATTAAGGGATGAATTTGTTTAAATACACTCTACTCTAGCTTATAAACAATATCTATGTTTTCACTCTGATATTAAATATAAAATTATCCTAGTATGCTCTATGTTTAATTGAAACTAAATATTTTCATCCCATTCATTCCACAAATGCTCTAAAGATCTGAAAGCTTGCTTACCTTGCCTTGTTACATATGTTCTGTCATTCTTGTATTTGATCACCCTAAGACTCATGACCCCATTGCCCACTAGAATTTCCTTGCAGTTTCAACCAAATGTTTAAAAAAACCAAACTCAAAACTCTATAACTAACCTAATATCTCAAAACAACAAATCTAAATCATATAAAGGTATCCCTCTCTGAATCTAGAAGGGCTAGATCCCAGCTTCCAAAGTGGTTTTGTGGTTACCTCTAGGTTTCTCTCCCCAACCTTGGGAAATTACTGAGTGATAACAATATGTACATCAGAAATTAGTACTAGAAGAGGAATTAATCTAGTAAAAGGGAAAGTGAGAATTGCACTACCTAATATTCCACGCAATATGTACAATATGTCATCATTATTATTTACATGAAAATTTGTTTGAAAACAATTCTCCAGCCATGTTTCAACTCTATCATAAAAATTGTTATGTAACAATTGTTCTTTCATCAATGGTTTTTCCAAATGAAATTCAACTAAGTTGTTAAATATACATTGAAAAAAAGCCAGAGAGTGGGAAAAACTTATGGATGAATAGCTTTTCTAGTATGAATAATGTGAAGCAATCTCAATTGCTAGAATTTGTGTGAGATCAGGAAAGTTGATTTTACATGAAATAAAAAGATGACGAAGCATAACCATGAGTTGAAATTGTAATGTTGTTTCATCAACATGAAGCAAATTTGTTGAATCAATTAATGCTTCTTTCCCCACTAAACTATCAATACTAAAATACCAACAAAAATTGTTAAAAAATTGAAACAATATAGTAATAACTACATTAAAAATTAGAAATAAAAAATGAATCATTAATAAACAATAAAAAAATAAATTATCAAACATTGAATCTAATGTGTGCAAGAAAAGAAAGTTAATATTTTTAGGAAATCTTGTATAGAAATATTCTTCTAAACAATATTTTATTATGTTATTATATGTACAATGACAAGTGTGGAAAAGTGGAAAACATTTTATAGATGAGTGTGAACCATGCACAAAAAAATTGTGAAGAGTTTCTTGTGGACGAATATTGTTGTGATGGACATCATAGGTCTTAGCAAGATCCTAAGAATTGGTCATAACCATCAGTTCAAGCGAAGTATCTCAAGGTTTTTATTAGTCTTTAAAACTTCAAGTGATGAAAATCAACTTGCGGTGAATCAATAAGATCAAATAATGTGCATGAATTATTCTCCTTTATTGTACAAGATAAATTGTTATTAATAGGATGACAATTATTAACATTATTTGATTGATTAAAAAATGTAATTTCACCTAGCTGATTATTTGTACACCAAGACTCTTCATCGATCTTAAATGATAACGAATCAATAAAAGGTTCCATGTGGAATGTGCTAGCTAAAGAAATTTATTCTTTTCCCATAGAAGATTGATAGGGTTGGATTACATGGGAAGAGATGACTTCATATTTAAAGTGTAAGCTAACTTCATATTGATTTTTTATCAAATTCATGTCCTAAAGAATGAAAATCTATGGGATCTAAAATAATATCCTAAGAATTAGATTCATTAAATAAATATGTATACAAAGAAAAATGAACATGAGAGGAAATGAAATAAAAAGCATCTCATGAAGATTAGCCTTGACATTTGATTTCAAATCTTCTTCTCTCATAGTTAATTGACCAGTATCCTTGATATGCTCTTCTTGAAAATATAAACATGAAACATAATCAGGTTAATAGTGCATAGATAAAGATGAGAACAAATTGCAAGGATTTTCAGAGTGAGAGGATAATAAAATTGTTTGTGATGGTGAACTAACTAGATGATTGAATTAGAAATGGAGGACCACTCTCGCTCGAAGCCCTCATCATGGCTACGATTTCTCCCCTAACTGCAGCCGCACACAGAAGATCCTGAGAGATGTCTACGCCTTCAAGTCGTTAACCCCTCATTGCTTTTCATTCTTAGCAACATAGAACGCCCTCAAAGCCATTACTGTTTATTTAGAATTTAGTCGGTGACCTCTTTGCACGGTTTCAATTTTCAATTGATCCTAATTATCAAGTAATATTAAGTTTGATTCCTCTTCCTTGATAATTAATTGTGAGAGTTTGTTGTATTTTAATACTTAATTATGTCTTCTTCATCAAGCAATTACCAAACACATAAAGTGCATGAAAATCACAAGAGACAAAGGACACAAGATATAGGCTCCAAGCCAGGGACAAACCCCTCAAGGGGAAAAACCCAAACAATTTCTCCTCTTATAGAATTAGATCAAATTGAGACATCCAAGATGCAAGATGAAGACGAAGACCTCAACAAGGAACCAAGTCATCCCTCCTTCATATCTCCTTCAACCAAACCAACTTAACAAGAATCATAGTCGGTTAAACCTCTTCAAGTCAAAATTTCAGACCTGCAACTTCGCAAAGTTTCCCCAACACCTTCACAGAAATAATATCCAACCATGTAATTCATAGGGTAACCCCAACAACTTCGCATGTGCGAACAAAGACGAGAAAAATCTCAAATTTTCCTCTTTCCTTAGATTCTTCTCTCTCTTACTTAGCGTTTCACTTCTTCTTCTTCTTTCTTGAACAAAAATTGACTTGTGAGTGAGTGAGAAAATGAGGTCGAAGTCTCTTCCTTTTATAGCCATCCAAGAGGTAGAATTAGGCCTCTTCAAGGTTGACATGACAAGGCAAGGTTGACTTGGTCTTGTGGAACAAAATCACTATATTTTACTCAAAATAATATTTTTCTTTTTGTTACAAATTGTCCAAATGGGACTTTGACATATGACAAAATTTCTTCTTGACTCAATAAACACTAGAAGCATGAAGAACATGCTTTGACTAGAAAAATAATAATAATAATAAATTTATTTTTCTTCTTTTTTCTTTTTACAATAATTGCATATTGATACAAGTACAAAGATAATTATGAAGTATGGGCCTAGTTAAATTTTTCATCATTCCCTCTTAACTAGGGAGGTATTCATAATTACACAATGGGGTACAAGGATATTCAAATTGAAATATTCTCATAAGAATAGTTCGGATTGATAAGCATTTTCAAGCACCAACATTGCCAATCTGCGATATAGAAAATCCTTGACTAACAATCTCTAACTCTCCACTAGATTAGAGCACAATGTTGGGAGGCTTATATTTGGACACCAGCACCACTGCCTCTCAAGGAACACACCCCATCTAGATGTTCACCAGGTATTTCCTTACAAGACTATTCTTATCTTGGATTATCAATCCTCAATAGATCAAATCCTATTCGACTACTCTTACCTTAGATGCCATACCTCATACTTAAAGAGTATTGGTCCTAAGGACTACTCCTACCTTGGATTCCCAATCCTCAAGAAGTATCGGTCCCAGATGCTTATCAAATCCTCCATTCTCTCTATCAATGCCTTCACTAGACTTATGGTTGTTAGTCCTAGCCTAATGCATGACACATGGACAATACGGGGTCCCTCATCACTCCCTCTCAAGTAGGAAGGAGATATATACAAGTCAAAGCTCCTCTCTCAAATATCAAGATTCTTATTTGGAAGAGACATCATCAATATATCAGCTACTTGTTCATCTGTGGAGATGTAATGTATCTTCATGACACCATAATGTACCAAGATTCGAGTATAGTGGTACTTATTATTGATATGCTTTGAGATAGCATGAGAAATTGGGTCCTTTGTCAACCTTATGCAACTTTGGTTGTCACAATGTATAATGGTAGGGTCCAAAGGTCCTTCAAACAAATATGAAAGTAACTTTCTAAGCCAAATAGCTTCTTTACCAACTTCACTAGTTTATATAGATTCGGCTTCAACACTAGTTAATGCAATTGATTCTTGTTTCCTGCTCATCAATGAGATCATAGATGATCCCAAACTAAAACATCCACCAGTAGTGCTCTTTCCATCTGTATCATTTTCTTCCCAATTTGAATATATGTAGCCCAATAATTGTATCTCATTATTAGCATATCTCAGATAATGATGTATAGTCCCACGAAGATATCTCAAAATATGTTTATTTGTTATCCAATGATCATGGCTTGGCCCCAATTTAAATTGAATAAGAATGTTTATTGCAAAACATATGTTTGGCCAGGTGTTCACAAGGTACATCATGGATCTAATCAATTGCCGGTAGCATATGGGATCAACAAGGCTTGAATCTGAACTCCTTAAGTTCTTCAAATTAGTGATCATTGGAGTTGTCATCGGTTTACTATCTGTCATACCAAACTTTTGCAATATATTGATCACATATTTCCCTTGACCAAAAAAGATCTCACCAGGTTTCTACCATACTTCTAGTCCAAAGTAGTAATGCATTAGCCCAAGGTCCTTCATATCAAATTCAGCTACCAACTTCTTATTTCATTCTTGAATACGATGATCCACACCTATAAATAGTAAGTCATCCACATAGAGTAGTATGATCACAGGTTAACTGTTTACCACTTTGATGTAGAGATTAGGATCTACATAACTTTTGACGAAACCAAGTCTTAGTAGATATGCATCCATCCTAACATACCATGCCCTAGGTGTTTGCTCCCAACCATATAAAGCCTTCTTGAACCTACAAACATATGTTTCCTTACCATGGACTTCGAATCCCTAGGGCTACTCAATGTAAACTTCTTCATCAATTATCCCATTTAGAAAGGTTATTTTTACATCCATTTGATGAATGTTCCATCCCATAGTAGTTGCAAGAGAGATAAGTGATCTAATGGTTGTATATCTTGTTTTTAGAGAAAAAATTTATTCATAATTGATTCCTTCCTTTTGAGAAAAACCTCTTGCCACAAACCTTGCCTTAAATTTGTCAATACTTCCATCAACTGCATGCTTGATTTTGTATACCCATTTGGAAGTCACAATTTATTTGTCTTTAGGTCTAGCAACAATTTCCTAAACACCATTTTTCATTATAGACCAGTATTGTTCTTTCATTTCATTCTTCCATTCTTAATGTTCGGTTTCCTTCTCGTAAGTGGTAGGCTCTACTTCAATAAGTTTAGTCATGTAATTTGCATAACCTAAATATATCCTAGGCTTCTTTCTCTCTCTGAATGTTCGCTTCATTGATACATGTCCTTCAGCTTCCTGTAGACTTTACCTTAACCAAGCCTAGCCTCTTTAAATTTTCTGGAATGATGACTTGTTGCATGGGATTACTTGGTCCTTCTATTTCTTCATGAATGGTTGTAGGTTCTTGATTATTGTCATGCCTTCAAACTTCTTCAAAGATAGGTTCTTCTAGCTCATCAGAACCAAAGGGAATGTCTTTGGACTTCTTGTATGCAATATTCTCATCAAAGATGACATCTTTGCTTACATAAATACGATGATATTCCTTAATGTAGACTCTATAAGCTTTTAATGAAGTGTTGTATCCAACAAAGATGCCTCGTATACCTGTAGGGTCCAAATTCTTCCTTGTGTCCTTGGGAATGTGAATGTATACGGGACATCCAAAAATTCATAGATGGTCAACACTTGGCTCCTTTCCTACGAATTCTTCTTCCAGGTTCACGTCATTAAGGATTCTATGAGGGCTTTCATTTTGTATATAGTGTTGTTACATATGCTTCTCGCCTAAGAAATTGGGAAGGTATTGGTCATGTAGCATGGCTCTAACACATTCTTCAATTAATCGGTTCTTCCTTTTAGCCACACCATTATTTGAGGGTTGTAGGGAACTATTAACTCCCTCTTAATTCTTACTTCCTTGCAAAAAGCCACAAGTTCTCTGGAAGTATATTCTCCACCATTTTCTGATCTTAGATTTTTTATCTTACTTTCTGCCAAATTTTCTACTTCTGCCTTGAACTCTTGAAATTTCTCAAATACTTCATCCTTAGACTTGAGGAGGTATATCTAAGTCTTTCTAGTGTAATAATTAATGAATGTTACATAGTATTTGTGACCACTAAGTGACTTCTCTACCATATGTCCACAAACATCGAAATGTATGAGATCCAAAATTTCCTTGGATTTTGCATCACTACTTGTTAAAGGTTCTTCACATTCTTGCCAAGAGCACATCTCGTACTAACTCCTCCATGCTCTTCTTTCAGTTAGGGGATACACATAATCACATGATACAATGATGGCAATATCTTATAATGAAGGTGACCATACCTTCTGTCAGAATCCTATATCATAGAGATCTTGGTCATGTTAGTCTTTCTATTTATTTCAGGTTAATTTGTAAATATCAATGATGATGTCCAAACTATGATGTTTTAAAAAGGTCTAGAATGGGGTTGAGTGTCATGAAAATTCTTTCTATTTTATTTTAAAAAAAATGTCTAATTTCATGAAGGATCGTGATTAAAGGGCTAATCATAGGGAGTCATTGGTCACCATGGAAGAGTGGTGAAGGGTCATGCCATAAAAAACCATTGGTCATCATGAGTTAGTCACCTAAGTCTAGAGGTCAAGTTATATCAAAGAAATCATGAGAAAGGATTGGGCACAGATTTTGTAGGAGTTTGAGTTAGTTTAGATGCAAATTCAAGAATTTTTCGTTACCTCAGCAAGCATACAACAGTCAATAGGACAGTCTGTTGCATTTTTCCATGTGTTATGCTTCCAAACAAGGTGTTGTGCATTCATCATTACAATTTGAAACCAATATTTCCACCATCAACTCCACTCTAGGTCGCTTTGGGAGGTTATCTCCACTGTTACTTTCATCCAACATCGCTCAGTTCCTTTTCATTTGCATCGGAAGCTTGTGGTGTGATCATGCTACATTGTGGCACAAATGGGGCAGGGGTGCTGCATTTCTACACAACGCTACATTTCTTGCCATTCGAAGATAAAACTCCTCTCACGGGTGCAAACTCAAGCTGATTTTTCTTCCTTGGTCGTGAATGAATTCTAAATTGCATACATTAGCCAAGCAAAAGCATAGAACACCTACCCAAATAGTTAATTCATCGTCGCTGCATTTTTGTATTTCACTACGCTTTCTCCTAATTTGTTGTGCTTCCACACAGTTCTTTATCTTCTGCATTTGACATGACCAAGACCACAATTTCCTCTATAGAGCTTCCATCTGTAAGGTGTGATGTATGTTCAAACTGTATTGAAAACTCCCATCTTAATTATTTGTGTTTAAGAAGAATTTGAAATCGCATTGCCTTGTGTGTTGTGTTTCTAGCATTGTGCCTGTCCCTATAAATTTTCTACCACCAGTATCAATATTTGCAAGTTTTTTTAGGGTATTTTTGAAGGATGTTTGAGTTGATTAGAGAGTCACTCTTATCATTATTCTTACATTGGTTGCACAAAACAAGTTTTCCTTAAATCCTAGACTATTCATTGCTGCAAAACAAAATCATGTCAACTCCAAAACAAAAGAAGCACAAGGGAGGTGTTATTGTCTATCTTGAACCACAATATCTCTCATATATCAACTCAGTCCCAGCTATCAGAATGGATTCTGAGCAGGTGGGTTGTATGAGGTTTTGTGAAAAGATTAAAGGGTACAATTTATAATGGACTAAGGAGTTTACCAAAATCTTTGATGGATTGAAGGCTAAGATTTGAACACTTACCTTTCCAGTCACTAAGGTCACAATAGTAGTTGCAATGAAGATTCCATCCTAGGAGAGAAATGGTTCAAGGGCATGCCCCTTGATATCACCTATTAAAGAGATTTTTTGAAACCTGAACACAGAGACAAGGAGTATGGTTTAATTGCGCCTAAAGAGTATATATTGGAAAATTACCACAAGATTTTGCAATCTATTCAAAGGTATCTCACATGTGAGGGAATGTTTGGAACAGTTTACCAATACCACTTTAGATTCTTAATTCATTTCACTGGAAAAAACTCCTTAAATTTTCCTTTTTATCTATCTAAGAGTCTCTACAAGATGGTAGATAAAGTACAGGGAAGACAAAGTCAGGTTGAACCAAGCCTTTTTCATTTTTCCTTGATTAAGTTGTTGGTACTGGAGGAGTTAAGAAAAAGAAAACAAACATGGCAATCTTTTATTGATTCTTCAAAATTAGTGGATAATTTTCCAACTAGTCCCTTGAGTAAGAAGGAAACAACCTCAGTAGTGTTAAAGGACATTAAATCATCAGTTGGAAGCTTAGCAAAAAGCTCTCATCTACAGTGTAGTCTACAGGAAAGAAGAAAGGCAAGAAACTACAATTTTCTCTAGAGGTGGTAGGTGCCCCTAAGAAACCTCTCGCTAGGTATGTTTCCAAAACACTACCCTTAGAGCAGACATTTGAGACCATTGGTACCATACCAAAAATTCAGGTGATTGATGATAAGGTTAGGGAGATTGCATAGTTACAAGAACAAATGAAGAAGGCCCATTTCATGATTGCACAGTTGCAACAAGAAAAAAGAAAACTAAGTAAGGTTATTTTAGAAAAAACCAACTCAACCTAGTGAAGATGTGCCTATGGTTAAAACTACACTAGTTGTTTTCAATTCCAAGTGAAAAGAGAAAGTAATTAAAGAAAATGTTAAGAAGGCAGAAATACCAGCAACTATGATTAAAAGATCCTCATCTAAGAAGCTACAAATCCAATAGGAGAAGATAGTGCAAGAGGAGAAGATGGAGGTAGATGAGGGGAAACACACTTTTAACAGGTTGAGAAGGCAACTAAAGGAGGCTCACAGAGATATGCCTAAAATCAAGCAACGGGATGAAAGGATGAGTAAGAAATGGAGTGATCTTATGGACATATGTCACCCAGTCATGGATGATTCCAAATATATGTTGAGAAGATCCCTTCCACTTCATAGGAAAATGAATAATGTGTGTACAGATAACCTATCTAGGAGGAAAGAACTAAGAGCCACTAAACAATAGTTAAAGGAATTGAAAGAGAAATATAGGGGCAGACTAGACCTATTGGCTGAGGCAGCAAAAATCTAAATGCTGGAAGCGGTAAAGTAACAATTTTTTACTTTTTGTCTCTTACTTAAAGTATGCATGTTTGTAGGGTTGGTTTCTAGATGATATTTTTTTGCACAAAGCTTCCTTTAGAAACCGCATCTAGTCAGAACTCTAAATTTGTTTTCAAGAAGCAGTTGTGTAGCATTTTGTTCCCTAGCTAGCATTAGGTTTTTTGGTGTGAATGTGGACACTTGGAATTTTTTAGGAAGGGAATCTTGAAAGGGGTATATGATAATATAATTACAGTGTTAGTATCATCATCAGTGTGCAGCTTGTCTACAAACATCCCCACCACTTAAACCATAATAATAAGATAGTGTTGTGTTTCTAAAGCAGGCACTACGTTTTTGCCTACAGGGAGATTTGTCAAATTTTGAGGTGTTGTATGGTAAAGAAAACTTTCTGAAGGGGAAGGTTTCCATATTTAGGTTTATTTACAAGTGTTAGAGCCATCAAGCAACTCATGAACTCGACGAAAACATCTATACCATCAAGTATTTTGCTTCTGCATTTTTGAAGAAGTTAGAGTTTGCGCAACCTTGGCACTACACTTTTAGACAGAGTTTTGTTTGACCAACTTATCTTGGTCAAAACATCATGTAATTTTTATTAAGTGTTATTAATTGTAATAAATCCATTAGTTACTCATGAACTCATTTTGAGGCTGATAAGTCAATGTAAAGTGCTTAAAAAAGATCTAGTTGTGCAGTTCCTATATTCTAGCGATCATTTCTATTTCCTTGCAGAAATTAGAAACAGTAAGCTAAATGAGGAATTTGAGCCTAGAGGTTAGAACTGGATGATTTTTGTCTATTTATGACGTAAATGTAATTGAGAAAAATGTTGGTAATATTAGAGAGGAAGAGACTTGTGTATATTGTAAATTTTCTGAATACTTACCAGTTAATGAAAGACTGAAGGTGACTTGCAGGGATTCCTGTGTCAGATCTTAATGGTGTTGTATCTCCTTATTGTTGTATGTTTGTCTTATGTTTTTACATATCTTGAATTTATGTCTTCATGCTTGGAAGAACCATATATTTAGCTCATAATTCATCTAAAAGGTGCTCTGACTTAGTTTTACCAAGTGATCTATGTTTTCTTCTTAAAACAACTTTTAGAATTTATCTACAGTTTGATACTCTTTGTGTTGTTTCCATTTTTTTCTCACCCTTACCCTCCTACAACAAATTAATTCCATCACCAAGACTACCTACCTTTCCCCTATGGAAAAACCCTTTATCTCTTCATCTTATTACTTGACAAATAAGTAATTTGACAAGACTCCATGCCCAATGGATTTGCCTCCTTTCTTACCAGCAGACCATTGAAAATCAGACCTTATTGAGCACTATACCTAGCCTAATATCATATTAGTTGAACAACCTAAGTGAGAGAACCCTCTCCAAAGATAGAAGGGGTAGATTCTAGCTTACAAGTGGTTTGTGGTTACCTCTAAAATTTCTCTCCTCACCCTAGGGAAATTTACGGAGTGCTAACACCTTTTATGCCATAGATCACAAGGGTTAATGTCTAAATGCACTAGAGCTTGAGGAGGAGGTGTTACAAGTTTATACAACCTTCCCTCATGAATCCCAATAAGCTTAGCATTTTCAATACTAGATCCCTTAGCCCGTACAATGACTTTTTCATCAATAAATGCAACCCTATCACCTTTATCTTCTAAGCAAGAAATAGAAAGAAAGTTATTTTTCAAACCTATAACATAGAGTAAATCGTTGAGATATGTATTTCCCCCAGTTTTCAGATACAACGAGGTAGATCCAATTCCTTTGTGTTGTTTTTCCATGATCTTTGTTTTTGGGATAGAATATTAAATCTCTTACGCTACCAAACAATGAATCACAACAATACTACTTTGCATAGAGGAATATAAACAACAGTAAATCTAATAGTGCACAAAATATGGACAACTTTTTACAATTTTCAACCTAAATTCATTATATTAATCAACATATAATACAACAGTCTATGGCTCCCTTACCAAGGATAATGGCCCTCATAGATCCATTGATACAAGAATAAAAATTAGGGCTTGGTGTCAATCCATTGAAAAACAATATGCCCTCAATAAGATACTCTGACCATCTGGATGATTTAGTCAACTTCACAGCTCCTCTCGGTCATACCCTCTACCTCTTTAGTCCTTCGGCTCCCATTATGCAGCTCTTATCTCTACCAATTATCCAAGTCCATCTAGTTATTGAACCTCGATTGTCAATCTACTCTCTAGTTAAGCCTTATTCCATCAAGGGCACAACACATCGAGACTCTTGTCGAGTTGTTCACGACTTCATTGTGAACAACTCTTAATCGTCCCACTGTTGCTCCTCAGCTACTCAGAGACTTCAGCCCACTATGGTCTTCCTGCATTGCTCCAATGAATACCAACATAGGTCACAGAGGGATGCCACCTATCACTATAAGATGTCCATCTCCCACAATGAACATGGGCTAGGAGGACTACCCATCATCTGTTGTAGAAGTCCTTCTCCACACACAAGTCTAGGGCTGCTCAATCCACTCCTATGTCTCATCAACCCTTAAGCTCAACATCTACCACTCTAGCAACCATCTAAGTCCATGAAGATGGTGTACATTGAGATCCAACTTGGTCGCTATCATGTTGTCCTCCAGCAGACCATAAATGCCCAAATCCAATGTTCACACTTGTTCCACTCACACGCTTCCCTCCAACAGACCACGAGTGACCAATGTTTTTGTAGCATCTACTCCTAGTTAGGGCATCTAATCATCTAGGAAACCCCTCATCTTAGATGCCAACAAACTTATCCTAGGACACCCATCCATCTGCAAATTAAATCAACTCAAGAGGACATACATAACTACAACCTTATGTTGCTCCTCTTGACATATGACTCAAACAATTGTTGATATAATTTACTCATAGGATGTCCTCCAACTGTCCTAAACTATGATTGCCATCTACCTAGTATCCTCATTGCCAAAAGATCATTTGTTTCATACTATTGTTGATATCTTGCCCTCAATTTATATGCATGCATAAGACTGGTTATGGAACACAACATCCCTAAACCACAACTCCAAAATTTCTCTTCTCTTATCCAAACTTCCACCTATTTTGTTGTCCCTTCCTTGATCTTCTAGACACTTTGGACACCTCCACAAGGCTCTAAAATATCTCAGATTTCTACAACAAAGTAGGGTTTCATCTAGGCACAAGAAAAAATCATGTTTGAAGCCTCCTTTACCCTTGTACAAGATGTGTTATTCCTACAAAGGTTTTACAGAGATCCTTCTCCACAAGGCCTCACAACCCTCAACACTCCATCAATCACCTGATGTAAGTTATAACATTCTGCAGCCCACCTGTAGCAGAGGTCCCATCACAAATATGCACCATAAAACACTCTAACCTCACCTTGTTTTGTTATGGCCTGCCTTTCCTTGGATGTTATTTCAATATGTTGGATTCTAGGCTTATTTTCATCCCTCTTAACAGACCCAGTACCCCTCACAATAGTGAACTAGGGTTGCAGCCTTCAACCCAGATATGTGGATCCTTAATCATCCACCAAGGCACCTCAAACACAACCCAAACAAGGCCAAAAACTATCCTTTCATACTCGGTGTGACCTTCAATACACTTAGCCTCCAAAACAGTCATGAAGGACGCTAACAGAGCCTCCTTTCCCTTTGCTTGGAGTTTTCCCAGGCCTGCAGCTAATTCAGAGATCTCCCTCACCCAAATCAAGCTCTCATTTCTGCCCAAGGATGTGTCTAAATGCCTCACACTTGACCTATTTTTATATATTTTCTAAGGGATCCAATGAACTTCCCTTTGAGGGCTTGAAAATTTGTCATAAGGCTTATTAAGATCAAGTCGGCCTTGACCTTGTGCCACAATGCCCACATCCAACATTTAAAACATTAATATCTCTTTAGCGACAACTCAGAATTGGATGATTTTCGATTCATCAGATTCATCTTGACGAGTAATATCATCCTCATCTATCACATGTCGAAATATCTCCATAGTTTTATCCCCAACATCGATGGGTGCAAAACCCCAAGATTGGGTTTCTAGTCCATAAGGCCACATTTGGAGCTCCTTCATCCAAACCCTCAAACCTCAAGGCTTGGAGTGCCTCCCAAGCTACAAAAATCAACACTCCCTCCTAGGGAGGGAGGTACTTCCAAGACTAGGAAGTAACCATCATCATCTCTACAACACTAGCCCATCTAGTGTCCATCATTACAGCATAACCTATAGAATGAACCTGACAACCTCTATACTGCCTCTGCCTGTTCACATATGAACCGGAAGATCCCACCCCCCCATAAGGTTTATCCCTCTAAGGCTAGACTCCTTCTGAGCCTACATGATCTCCACTAGCTCAGTCCTACAAGCACATATCCTCCTAGATCAAATACCAATCATGCAAATCCCTCCAATATTGAGTATGCAACATCATGATCCAATGAAGACTTTAGCATTCCAATCTATAGTCCATCACATAATGTCACCTCAATCAATCTGATCTCGTCCAAGCTATGGAAATCCTCAATTTTTCCCAACAATCCATGGCAAATCAACAGAAGTCCATGATCAGGAATCTTCCCTACAACAAATTGTTATTCACCAGGCTCTCCACCAATCCACCAGAACTTCGAGCCAAACTCGTTGTCAAGCTAGTCAATACCACATCTCCATGTCTTTAGCTGAACCCTTTGCTCCATGATCTACACACCCACAACTCCCTCTAAGTTTCTTCATTGTGCACCCTCTAATACATTGTCCCTCAAATTACCTCAGATACCCTCTGATACCATGTTTTTTTTCCATGATCTTGGTCTCTGGGATAGAATCTTAAATATTTGACGCTACCAAACCGAGAATCACAACAATACTACTTTGCATAGTGGAATATAAACAACAGTAAATCTATTAGTGCACAAAATATGGACAACTTTTTACAATTTTTAACCCAACTTTGTTATATTAATAAACTTATAATACAACAGTATAGGGCTCTCGTACTGGGGATAATGGCCCTCATACATCCATTGATACAAGAATACAAATTGGGGCTTGGTGTCAATCCATCGACAACCAATATTCCCTCAACAAGATAATTTGACCATCTGGCTTATGTAGTCGACTTCACAACTCCCCTCAATCGTACCTTGTACTTGCTGAGTCCTTCAACTCCCAATCAACAGCTCTTACTTCTATCAATTCTCCAAGTCCATTTAGTCATTAAACCTTGGCTATCAATCTACTCTCTAGTTGTGCCTTATTCCATCAAGCGCACAACACATCAAGACTCTTATCGAGTTGTTCACAACTTCATTTGTGAACAAATCTTAATCTACCCATTGCTACTCCTCGGTTACTCAGGGACTTCAACCCACTATGGTCTTCTTGCACTGCTCCAATGAAGATCAACATAAGGCATAGAGGGCTGCACCTATTACTGCAAGACGTCCATCTCCCACAATGAACACAGGCTAGGAGGATTGCTCATCATTTTCTATAGAATTCCTTCTCCAGACACAAGTCTAGGGACAATCAATCTGCTCTTGTGGCTCATCAACCCTTGAGTTCAACAACTACCACTCTAACAGCCATCTAAGTCCATGAAGATGGTGCACATCGAGCTCCAACTTGGACACTATTAGGATGTCCTCCAACAGATCATAAATGCCTAATCCAATGTTCACACTTGGTCCACTCACATGCTTCCCTCCAATAGACCATGAATGACCAATGTTGTTGTAGCATCTGCTCTTAGTTATGGCATCCAATCATGTAGGAAACCCCTCCTCTTGGTTTCCAACAGAATTATCCTAGGACACTCATCCATCTGCAAATTACATCAACTCAAGAGGACATACATACCTACAACCTTATGTTGCTCCTTTTGACATGACACCCAAACAACTATTGATATAATTTGCTCATTGGATGTCCTCCAACTGTCCTAAACTAGGAATTCCATCCACCTACCATCCTCATCACAAAAAGATCATTTATTGCATAATGTTGTTGATCTCTTACCCTCAATTTATGTGCATGCATAAGACTGGTTAGGCACACAACAACCCTGAACCACAACCCCAAAACTATTCTTCTCTTTTCCAAACTTCCACTTATTTTGTTTTTCCTTCCTTGATCTTCTAGACACCTTGGACACCTACACAAGGCTCTGAAATATCTCATATTGTTATAGAAAACTAAGGTTGCCTCCAGGCACAAGAATAAATCATGTTTGAAGCCTCCTTTACCCCTGTGCAAGTTGCGTTGCTCCTATAGAGGTTGTGTCCTACAAAGAACCTTCTCCACAAGGCCTCACGGCCCACAACACTCCATCAATCACCTATCGTAAGCTACAACAGTCAGAGGCCCACCTATAGTAAAGGTCCCATCAAAAATATGCACCATAAAACACTCTAAACTCACATTTTTTTGCTATGGCTTGCCTTTCCTTCGGTTTTAATTCAATCCACTAGAGTCTGGGCTTATTTCCAACCCTATGAACAGACCCAATACCCCTCACAACATTGAACTAGGGTTGCATCCTTCAACCCATATTTGTGGCTCCCTAATCATCTACCACGGCACCTCAAACACAGCCCAAATAAATCCAAAAACCATCCTTTCCTACTCAAACTGACCTTCAATACACTCAGCCTCCAAAATAGTCATGAAGGATGCTAGCATAGCCTCCTTTACCTTTGCTTGGAGTCTTTCTAGGCCTACAGCTAATTCAGAGATCTCCCTCCTCCAAAGCAAGCTCCCACTTCTGCCCAAGGATGTGTCTAAATGCCTCACACTTGACCTCTGTTTATATATTTTCTAAGGGCTCCAATGAACTTCCCTTCGATGGCTTGAAAAACTATCACAAGGCTTATTAACATCAAGTTGACCTTAACCTTGTGCCACCATGCCCACATCCAACATTCAAAAATTAAGATATCTTCAGCAACAACTCGGAACCGAATGATTTATGATGCTTCAGATTCAGCTCGACGAGTACTATTATCCTCATCTATAACATGTCGAAATATCTCCATAGTTTTATCCCTAACATCAATGGGTGAAAAACCCCAAGCTTGGGTTTCAAGCCCATTAGGCCACTTGTGGAGCTCCTTCCACCAAACCCTTGATCCTCAAGGCTTGGAGTACCTCCCAAGCTACAAAAATCAACACTTTGATCAAGTACCTATTTTTATCTCCAAATTCCACTAAGTGAGAGTAGTTCCATTTTGATAGAGTCTTGAGTTGACCATGTTCCCCTATCATGTTCCTTGAAGCTCTGCTATCGATGACTCGTGTATTATCGTCTTCAAATGAACTAGTAAGAGTAGAATAAAAACTTTCATCCATGACTCCTTTATATAGCTTGGAGATGAACTTGATGATGCAATTATTGATAGTTTCAAAGAGAATCTTAGGAGCCTTGAGGCCTTGATTCATATAGCTTGCCATTGGACAGGGAGAGAGAAGATAGATAATTGCTTCAAGAATGTCTTTCAATAAGAGTGCCAACAAAAGTGATCCTCAAGTTGTCCTTCCTTCACCTTAGCTCTAATACCATGTTGAGAAATCAATGTGCTTGTAGATTAGGGTTGATTCCTCTTACTTTATAATTATTTGTGAGATTTGTTGTCTTTTATTACTTAATTATGTCTTCTTCATCAAGCAATTACTAAAAACACAAATTGCATGAAGATCACAAGAGACAAAGGACACAAGATATAGGTTCCAAGCTAGGAGAAAACCCAAACAATTTCTCTTCTTATAGAATCAGATCAATGTGAGACATCCAAGACCAAAGACTAAGACCAAGACCTCCACAAGAAAACCAAGTCAACCCTCCTTCAGATCTCCTCCAACCAAACCAATTCAACAATAATTAAAGTTGGTCAAACCTCTTCAAGTCAAAATTTCCGACTTGCAGCTTCACATAGTTTCCCTAGAACCTTTGCAGAACAAAGTTTCCCTAGAACCTTCAAAGAAATAGAATTTTTCTCCCCTATAATTTGCAAAGTAATCCCAACAACTTCGCATGTTTGAACAAAGACAAGCAAAAACTCAAATTTTCTACTTCCCTTAGATTCTTCTCTCTCTTCCTTGGCCTTCGCACTTCTTCTTCTTCTTTCTTGCACAAAGATCGAATTGTAAGTGAGTGAGCAAATGAGGTCGAAGTCTCTTCCTTTTATACCCATCCAAGAGGTCAAATTGGGCCTCTTCATGGCCAACTTGACAAGGCAGGGCCGACTTGATCTTGTGGGACAAAATGACTTTTGACTCAAAATACTATTTTTCTTTCTATTACAAATTATTCAAATGGGACTTTGACACATGGCAAAATTTCTTCTTGACTCAATAAAGCCTAGAAGCATGAAGAATATGCTTTGATTAGAATAATAATAATAATAATAAATTTTGTTTTCTTCTTTTTGCTTTTTACAAGTAATACATATTGATACAAGTACAAAGATAATTATGAAAACCGAACCTAGTTACATCTTTCAACAAGTACCACTTAATCACTATGATACTCTAGACAGTCTCATCATAGACATAATATAAAACCATACTCATAAGTATATATATATCTTGTATACAATAAAGCTCCACTTAACCTTCTAATCAACCACATTATAGCATTATGTACCACTTACCCATTTATATATATATATATAACCCCTTGTTCTTATATAATTATACATAAACGTATAGTCCTTCGCTTGAATGTCATAAAACCATCTTGTACCATTATGTCACAAGCTTGCTCTTTCTCTGTGTCTGTCAGTTCTTTCTGATAGCCAACTCCTGGTGAACCAGTGGTGAACCTACTGAGATCTTTCACGCTCTGACGACCCTCACAACGGCTTCCTTGCCTTACACGGTCTTGGCGTCCCTTCGATCCTTTGGCGAACTTCCTGTGAACTTCGGATGAAAGCACAAAGAGAACTACTATCACAGCGGACTTTTTTATAAATGCACAGAGGTACTCAAATAAGAGAACAGCATATTCATTTTATTTGAATAAGAAAATCTTTACAGAATGCTCACAGAGCTTTTACAGAGATTGATTCTATGCAAAAACAGACTAGTCTTGCTTTTACCGGACTTTTCACAGCTTAATCATAAGCAAGTTACTACCGGAAGCTTCTGGCAAGATATAGGCTCTGTATCAGAATCAGACTTCACACTCAAAACTCGACTCTTCTAATGGTTCGGCCACTTTAGGTTCTTACCAGTGCCGAGCACACTGATACGCAGGCTTCTCGAACCAACTAAGGACTTTGAGTGATTACTCGTGATGCAAGCAGATCAGACTGAATGTCCGCAGATGCAGAGCAGGAGAACACTCGACTCAAACACACATACTAGACTGCCTAAGACTCGATAACTTCCGATGCCCAACAAATGAGCCTTACCCTCCTTATATAGCATGAGAGGGGGGACAAACATTATTGTTGGTCAGACAGGAAAAACCCTCAAGAATCATTGCTTTTCCAGTCTTTATCAAAGCGACATCCGCACAAATATTCGGGTTGGACCGAATAATTGCTTTCGAGTAACGCATGTGATATTGTCTGTAAAGTAGATTCTTGTACTTCAAGTAAAACAGACTCATTACTATCTACACAGTGGATACTTTTTAAATAAAAGCCCACGAGAAAAGACTTAAAGAGAATATTTACATTGTGGAGGCCTTTGTACAGTAAAGCCCACAGGAACACTGATCACAATTAAGCCCTTGTGATTGGTACTTATTAAAATAAAGTTAAATCAGGGAATCTTTCCCTCTTGTAGAGCAGGTCATCACATGCCTTAGTGTAAATTCTCCGAACGATCATAGGCTTACCCAATATGACTTGATGCTGGACTTTGGTTAGGACGCACCATTCCAAGTGATCTATCATGAATTCTTGTAGTGAGAAATTGGTCATGTTAAATGGGTCCCATTCTTTGACTGTCATTTCTCTAACTGTGTTGTAGATGCGATGGTAACAGTCTCCAATGTTATGATCAAAGCATCATGTCTTCTTTGAAACCCTTCATGATACACCGGATCCATGGCTGTCCTGTTGACTCCATAGTTTGTCCACCAGTTCTGGAACCACTCGCATTGCAGATTATTCTGAGAGGCTGCCATTGTACTGAACTTCAACTTGGTATAATGTGTATCTGTTCTGTCATCCACATTCATGAAGTCCCACCATAGCTTTTTGTAATCTGCAAAGTCATAAACTGTGTCCAGGAATATTACCTTTGGATCGTTTCTTGGCCACCTTGCACATGACTGGACTTGGGGATGATTTGCCCATAGATCTATGGTCCGATAGATACAGAAATAAGCTCCATAGGTCCTTGTACTGTTGTCTCCATGGTGTCCAATCCGACCAATATCATGAAAATTTGATTCTAATGCCTCTCTTGCAGATTTGGCGTCGGCTTTGGCTTTAGCATACATCATGTCATGAATCCACTTTCTTCCTTTTGGATAGATTCTTTTTTCTGGTACATAGTGCTGGAGATCTGCATGGGGTTGCAGATTTGCATCGAGGACTTTTGTATTTCTTAGTTGCCATGTTGGCCTCCAGTTGTTTTTATAAGTGTCCCAGTCTTGATTATCTGGGATGGTCCTCAGAACTTCACACTTCTGGTTTTGATCCCATTCAGTGACAATTATCATGACATGTGTAGTATTTTTCTCAAGATATTCCCTGCTAAGAAAGTCAGGGAGGCAATTTTCTTCTCCTTTGATATGTTCAACAGAAAAATCAAAGTTTGCGAATAATGCTTGCCATCTGGCAAACTTTGCTTCTTCTGGTTTCTTGATGTCTTTAGACAAGACTTTCTTCATTGCTGAAGCATCTGTCCTAAGAAGGAATGGCTTGTTAATAAGATAAACTGCAAATTTGCTAATACAGTTCCAAGCAGCTTTTACCTCTCTTTCAATAACAGAATATTTTTGTTCAGTTGGGTTCCAGACCCCTGACGCAAACTGAACTACTTGTTCTTCTTCACCAATCCTTTGTTTCAGAATTCCACCCCAACCTATATCACTGGCATCAGATTCTACAATTTTAAAGGCTTCATCATCTGCAATATATAGAATAGGCAGGGATTTTACCTTCGCCTTGATCTCCTGAACTGCTCTGGTGTGCGTTTCTGTCCATGGGGGAGGATTTTTGCCAGTTCTTGGATTGAGCAACTTTCTGTCACTAGCACAATCCTGATAAAAACTACTCACATAATTTAAACAACCAAGGAACCTCTGTAATTGTGTCTTATCCTTCAAGACATCTGGAAATTTGTCTGCGAACTCAATAGCATGCTGCTGCAGAGAGATCTGGCCGTTTGCAATCTGGTGACCCAAAAATTTAACTGAAGTCTGGAACAATTCCATCTTCCTCTTACTAAGCACAAGACCATTCTTACGGACCAACTTCATAAAAATATTTACATGCTTGAAATGGTCATCAAGATTTCTAGAAAAGATTAAAACATCATCAATATATACAAGCAGCCAAATAAAATATGGTTTGAATATGTCATCCATAACTTT
>APFE030306129.1:0-12288 GCA_000404065.3 Pinus taeda
AATGAGCTTAAATGCGGGGAGAAACACTTGCTCATGACTTATGTTTATTTTTTAACGAGCTTGAACTATGCGCTAAAACTGCTCGTGGAGAGTTTATTTTTTAACGAGCTTGAACTCTGCGACAACATTGCTCGCGGAGAGTTTATTTTTTAACGAGCTTGAACTCTGCGACAACATTGCTCGCGGAGAGTTTATTTTTTAGTGAGCTTGAACTCTGCGACAACATTGCTCGCGATAAGTTTTCATGCCCCCAGCGTAATAACACAAATCGAGGTGCATGCCCCCCAAGCTTCATTTCATTCAACTCGGTGGTTGGAATGAAGGTTTACCTTCGAGATCTTTGAAAGATCGTAATCAAAGACTCGATTTGGAAAGGGAGTCATTTCATTTTTTAATGAGGTTGACACAGTAAAAGAACTATCCTCATAATCCACCATATTTATAGTATTTGAAGGATGATTAGGGTCACTGGAATAATCTTCTTGGTAATTCGGAAGATGGGAATGATGGTGGTGATCTTCCCTTGGTGCCTCTTCTATCATCATTACCTGAATGATTCCTTCGTCTATAGAATCTACATGCGACCAAGGATCTGAAGAGGTTCCTATTCCCTAGACCTATCTATCCAAACACTCGTTGAGCGTTGGTTTTCCCCCCAGGCCAAGAAAATTGATTGCTACACTATTTCTATTAGGGCGACGATCCATGCTGACAAAATGTTTAGGAATCTTCTGAATCTTATGGAAGATATCATATTGCAGGTTTCCACTGTGGCCACTTCTGCCATATTATTTGGAGGCGGTAGGGCAAAAGTACCCATCAAGGCAAGTTCTTTTAGGAGGCCTACTCCGACATTTTGAAGCGATTGAGAGCTTCCATGGATCATTGGAATGCTTCCCGTAACTTGTGAACTATTAGGGAGGAAGGTTTGTTGGTCGACGATTGTAATTCCTCCTTGGAAGGGAAATGCAATCTTCCTGAAATAGGTCGACACAACGGTGGCCATGGCATATATCCAGGGCCTTCCCAGTAGGATGTTGTAATTAAGGTTTTCGTCAATGACTTCAACATCAATCTCTATTGTTTTGCCCCCCAGTTCGACTTGCAAGTTACTTAATATTCCATACGGGGTGTATGTACATCTATCAAATGCTTTCAATGTCGTTGATGATCGCGACAAGGATGGAGACCCTAGAGTTTTCCAGCAACTCATCGACATGATACATGTGGATGCCCCCTCATCAATAATTGTTCTATGAACAGTTTTGTTGAGGGCTTTCACTTGAATGAGGAAAGCTAGTTGAGCTGGTAACTAAGGGTTGTATCCATTATGATTAAAAGATACAAGATTGGAATCCGTTGGGTCAATCCCACCTATCGCTGATAATAAAGCCTGCTTTTGGGAGGGGAAACTTTGTAGTACCTCAAGAGTCGACATCGCGGATGGTGATTGAGCCAAATCCTCCACTATATTATAGTGTTGTGTTGCTCGGGCACGAGGATTAAACGTCGATTTCTGTACTACTCCCGTTGGCAGTTTTATTTTTAATTCAGGAATGATGGGTGGCACGACTTCTGTTGAAGTCGTTGTTAAACTACTAGGTTGATCTTTATCCTTGTTGTTCAACATCTGTGGATTCCCGTAATCTTTACTCCTTGTCGTTATTAGAGTATCATTCCGTTGCTTTGAGACTGAAAACATTAGCACTTGGGACGGGGAAGCATTTTCGCTAGCAACCAGGTTCGTTCCTGGGTTTGGAAACGAATCTGTCAGTACAGCCGAGGTTTTTGAACTTTTGAAGAATTTTCTAAGTTCTTCGTTATATGGACACTCCTTGGTCCAGTGATCCTCGTCACATATACTGCATGGATATTTGGGTTTCACATTCCTAGAAGGGTTTGCAGAAGATTTTCTAGGAGATGAGTCTCCCTGGTTTTTCTTCTTCCCTTGTTTTTTCTTCTTGCTTCCTGGTTGCTTTGTTTCTTTGCCTTTATCTGTTGACACAGCATTTACTTCCGAAGCTAGAAATTCGTCATTTACATCTTGATTCGAAACCGTGTGGGCCTTTTTCGATGTGGCCTTTGCGGTTTTAGTGCTTGTCGTACATATCACACCATCGCCGACATGAGAGTCTTTGTTTGATTTAGGAGGCATAGGAACAGAGAATTCTAGTCTAGGAGCGTCAGGGATTTTATCGTAGAGCATTCCAGACTGAGTATAGATCAAGTCTAGATATTGTGCACGAGCAATAACTTGCTCTTCAGTGACGACTCCGCCCTTTGCCACATCTTCTGTAATAGCGGGTAACAGTGACTTGATAAACCATTCAGCCAATAGCTGATCAGGAACATATGTTTTTACCATTCTACGGTGACGCCGCCACTCATGAATATGATCAGATATGTGAGTGGTTGTCGTTTGTTTGAAATTAGTAAGCAGCTCAGTTCCTATTTCGTACCTGATAGGTAACTGAAAATGGGTTAAAAAGGTTGTGGCTAGGGTAATGAAGTTATCAAATGAAGCTCTAGGTAGTTCGATATACCACTTTGCATCCAAACCAGTTAACGTGCGCTGAAAGAGGCGACGCCGAATCGAATCATCATTGAGAGTGTTTGACGAACACCATAGATGAAAGGTCATCACATGATTTGACGGGTCTTCGCCTGGATTTCCATTAAATTTCGGAATATCCGACGGAAGTTTATGCAAAATCGCCAGCCACCAAGGGGCGTAGGCAATTGGATCGTTCGTTAGTCGACTTAGATCTAGTAACTCTAGAGTTGCCACGAAGGGCAACTGTTGATTTAGGCTTGGTTGAGCATACCCAGGATAAGACGGAATTGTTTAAGCAGTCGTTCTTTGCATACCAGCATAATGCATTTGATATTGGTAACTTTGGTAAGGTTGATGGGTATAACCATTATGATATGATTGATACTGCTTCCCATTACTTGCAAAGACTTGTTGCTCATATCCTTGGTAAGCTTGCTGGAATTGCGGTTGTTGGTATTGCACCAGCCATGGTTGTGAAGCCATGGACTGTTGTCCAGCACTAACTGTTTGACCAAGATGGGGGTTGGCGTTCCCCATTTGAACCTGTGCCATTCCACTAGTTGGTGATTGGTGTTGTGTCGGAGGTACAAGAGATTGTTGTATTGCCACCTGCGAAATTTGAGGTTGGCATACAATTGGTGACGCTTGTACTTGCGATACTGCCACAATAGCCGGCGTAGTAGGAATGTTTGTCATAGGTGAACTTTGTTGTATTGAGCATACAACTCTTGGTTGTTGAGACAGGACTGGTATCCAACCGCTAGTTGTGATTCCAGCATAACCCAAATTTTGTTGCGAACTCACGCATGGTTGTCATTCTGAGGAAGACAATGAAAGGGTATACGGCCCTCCATACGACAGTAATCCAGTGCTCAAAGGAATAATTTGCCTTTGGGGACCAGTTTTCCCAAATTGACCTTGTGACGGATCAAGTTGTCAAGACTTAACGTAACAGATTCCAGATATAATTCCGGACGAACAGATGGGAACAGTCCATACTGTTGAAATAGTCCAAGGATGGACTCCATCCAGCGGTTGAAAACTGGTTAGGACAGATGGCATGACGGCGAACATCGTCGAAATAGCAGAAGGAGCTTCCGATGTTGCTGTCTTGAGTGACACAGTCCTTGATGTTGATGGTTGTTCAGACATATTAAGTCTATCCAAAAGATTCCTCAGCGATTCTTCAGGAAATTCTCTGATGAAGAAGGATATAGGGCGATCCCAGTTCCAAGTTGTGTTCGAGTGCTAGATGGAGGATCTTCCACAATCTCTTCTACGGAAATCAATCCAGGAGGAAGAGGCAGACCGTCAAGTCCGTAAAATATTTCTGGTGCCGAAGAATATGTAAGTTCTGCAGTAGCAGACGGTTGGGGAGTAACACCTTCTAAATCGGCTGTAGACGGAACCGATTCAGGAATAGAAGTGTTAACCGTCACACTAGGATCAGTTTTAATGTCCTGTTGTTGTTACGGAATTTCTTCCGTAGAGGTAGGGATTCCAGAAATGTTTGGAGCAACCGGAGTCTTTGAGGATGTTGGAGTGCTTGCTCCAACCAACCTAGGGGACTTTGATCCGGTTAAATGAGTTCGCTTCGTCCGGAATGGCTTCGCTTCCAGAGTCAACGATGGTTGACTCGTAAGTCTCCGCAAACGACGGGGTTTTGATTGAATTTCTTCCACGATTGCGGATTACTTGATCAACTCAAAATAAAAAGGAAAGATGTTTTTCAAATTAAATGAATTTTAGACGCTTTGACACAACTTGTTTTTTCAATTTTAAAGAGTCGAGAAAAAATAAAAGATGACTCTAGTCGCCTTCAATTTTTATTGATCTTGAATTGACAAGCGCTCAGAGGACCTTTTCCTTTAAGGAGTCTGAAAAGGAGCAAAATGGACTTCTCTGGAGATCTAGGTAGAGAGGATTACCAAACCAATCGTAAAAATGCAGAATGCTTTTTACGGTACGGCAGTCAGTCTTCCCGAATGTTGTGTTTGGTGCATTACGATCGATAGGCAGCGGACACGGCTTCCTAAGGATAAAGGATGCAGCCTATTGTGGTCTCCCAATATATACGCGACGGTACGTGGGAGCACAAGTCAGTACTAGCACTTTCCGTCTCAGAGTGGAGGAATCACCCAACCAGCACTGAAAGCAACAGTTACCAGGTTTTACGACGTCGGAATACGTCTCTAGCCTAGACCTCTAGATGTTGTGCGTTAAGTTCCAAAGCGTTGTTAGATTCATTGAGATTTATTTTAAGTTGATCTTGCTTAACACTTTGCCTTTCAGGTTCACCACGTGATGTATAATTCCTAAATGCAATCTAAGATGATAAACAGATGTTTTATCTTCTTTCAGCAATGAAAATCCTAGCTACTAGGGGGAAGAAAGTCAAGCATCTTTACTTCACAGAGCACAGAGCACACGCTAGCATGCACAGTCCTAAATCAAGCCAAGCATTCAAAATGCAAATGCACATGCATGTATTGGTTTTCAACTCTCTTAATGTGTAAATGATGCTAAGAAAGCTATGTGCAAACTGAATTACTTTTAAAGCGACTGTACTCATCAAAATTCTTTTTCAAAATGAAGTGAAAGCAAGAGAGACACTTTGCGATTTTGAAATGGAAAATTGCTTTTCGACACTTTAAAACTAGTAAATCAAGTCCTATGCAACAGTAACTGTATAATCAACTATCTAAAGCAATGAAATTGCTTTCTAAAACTGAAAACGACAGTGACAACACTTTTAGATCTAGAGACGACAGTTCGACTATGTTACTTTTTGCAAAAGAGAACTAAAACGACGCACAATACATAAAAAACGTTTATAGTTCTTTGCACTAAGGAGGCGGAATAATGCAAGAAAGGGGTATTCACAGAAGTTATGATTACAGACAGCAAAACTTTGATAAGACTGAAAACAGTGAGAAAATCCACAGTCGGAGGGGAAAATCATCCTCCCTGACCATGGCACCTGTTAACAGTGAACTCGTATTGCGCGGCACCTACTCCTTGGGTCGCGATGATACACGCTGCTTGAAGGTGGGTGCGATGGTTACAGTGCGAGACTTTGAACGAGATTTCACTCACAATTCATTTTAGTTCAGTGTTTAAGCTGAATAGTACGATCAATGTATTAACACAGTGGTGATTAAGAGGTTATTAGAGCACCACTCAGGGCAATTAGATTGCTTGCAGATCTATTGTTTAATTTATAAACAAAACCCAGAGATTGACTGAAGCAACATTGATCTACTTTGCATTTGTATGACAAATGCAGTTCGAAGGCTAGCTGGCTTGACTTCAAGATCCGTCTGTATGTTTATAAAAGAAACAAGGATAGATTGGCTAACAAGTAATCTAGTCGTTCCCCAGTGGAGTCGCCATTTTGTTATACGGGAATAGTGTCCACACAGATGCTGCTATTCTCACTAAGATGGGTGGCTATATTAGAATCAAACAATCAAAGTCTATTATTGATTCCTTTTATGAAAATAGATGAGAGGAGAACCAAGGGGCCCAACCTGAGTCTTGCGCTCGATTCCCTCTCTTTCTTGATAGAGTTCTGCCACTTGCTCTTTGTCTGCTCAGCTTCAAAAGGACCTGTAGAATCACAGCAACATACTACTATGCAAGAAACAAGGATCTAAGTTCATAAATAATGCAGGATCACATGTGCTTTAACCATATACAAACATATATAAACAAATACACAAGAATATGGAAGGAAACAAGAATACCTTTATTCAGATAAAATGTAGCAAGAGGATTACAACCACGAGCAGCTCTGACCCAGCATCATCCTCCAGCTAAGAAACCCTTCTTCACCTCAAGCAAAGCAAAATCACCCAACACTGTGAATGTACACCAGAATACCAACAACACTTCTCTATAAGTTACAAAATTCCAGCCTCTGGATCTCTGTGATGAGGGATCCATATATAGATGATTACAGAGAGGTGAGTCATCTTTTGGGATCTTGATTAGTGACCTCTCTCTGATAGTTCCTACTTCCACTTGGAAAATGATGATCTCTTACTCATCCCTGGTCGAAAATGGAGTGGCAAGTGTCGGAGGGGAAGCTTCTGGAAGATTCCATGATCTTCCACCTCGCATTTTTGTCCTTGCCATTTGTCCATTCCCGACCATCGCACCCTACAGAGGAGAAAAACAATATGCATCGCACCTTGTACATGGGGAAGGTGATATGCATCGCACCCTCTGCATTGAGCTTTCAGTATGGTCCTGTTTTGACCATTTATGCGCAGTTTTCAGTGGAGAACTTTTGGGAGATGATGTAATCAGTTGACCTTGTTCCTTTAGGCAGTGAAGCAACACTTTTAGGGACTTAGGAGCCCTCATTTTATGGACATTTCTAATTGGGGTTGAAGTGCCCAAAAATGTCTATAACAACTCACAAGAGATTTTTGACAGGAAAATACAGATCTGGGTAGACACTAAGAATCCTAAATCAAACCTAAATTTAACTAGAAGAAGATACCTTTACTTTTTCAAAAAAAAATTACAGGGTCCGTAGGCTCTAGAAGCAACAGGTGCGGTCCCGCACTGTTTACTCAAGGAAAATGCGAAGATGTCCGCACTGTCCATGAAGACAAAGTGCGGTCCCCAGAAAACTTCAAAAAAAGCAAAAATACTTCAAGATTTTTGAAAGCTACCCAAGTCAGTATACATCAATCAAAAACCAAAAAAAACAATTTTCTCAAGTCAAAACAAAGGAAAACCAAAATCAAATACCTTCCCCAGCGGAGTTACCAATTTTTTGGCCGGATAAATCGATCTTGTGGACAAGACCGGTCTCCCTAGTATCAAAAGATAGTCTAACAACAAACAAACAAACAAACCTATCTTTCTCTATACATATGCGATTTATAAGTAAATACTACAAAAGGTGTTAAGATCCTACCTTAGATCTAGTGCTTGTTCGTAGTAGTCATCCTCCAGTCGTTCGAAAGTGTTATCTTTGAAGACCTGCAATCACAAACAAGCAAACATTAAATAGCACCTGCATAGCAAATATTATAAATCATGCCTATTATGGTGATCAAGAAATCCATAAAATAAACAATGAATTAACAGCTTATTGAGAAAAACAAATATATTTGTATTAACTTTGAATAGTAGAAGAACTTTACAAAAACTACTAATAGAATGGAGACTACTTTGTGGAATGAAATTGTTGAATGAAAGACTACTGACAGAAAGGAAACTACTTGTTGTATTGAAATTGCTGACTGAATGAAAAGAAACTAATAACAGAAACAAAACTACTTGCAGAATGAAATTACTGAATTGAATGAAAAACACTAACAAAAGGAAACTACTTGCAAAATGGAAAGAAAACTAGATTAACTTGCAGAATGGAAAGGAAAGCAAATAAATGACAAAATGAAAGAAAGAAACTAGATTACTTTTGCATAAATAAACTAATGGAAGAAAGTTGGAAACTAGAAAATAGAAGAAAAGAACAGTAATCACTACTACTTTGATCCCTCCCCGACAACGGCGCCAAAAAGTGATGAGCCTAGGTATTGCAGCAAGAAAGTTGTAACTCCCAGGGCTACTAGCTTTACTTATCAACCCAAGGTTCATACAAACTTGGAGGTGATTGTGCTATATACACAAGTAGAAGTGAAGGTACTACCTGTTGTCATTGTTCATATGGCAAGAGACCGTAGGGGTTCCAAGCCAAACTTCTATAGGGTCAAAATAAGCTTGATTTTGGTGGAAGGAGAGCAAACCTAGTCTAGGGGAGAGATAATCTACTGCAGAAATGAAGAAAGCAACATGCAATGCTAAAATCATACCAGACCCTAGCTAACCAATTAAACAACTATGCGAAGGTGCAAGAAAATGGAACTAAGCCAAGTCTGTGTTTAAGCAGACAAACCAATCAGAGGTCAAACTGGTGAAAAGAAGACATGAAAGAGCAACAACGCATGAGGACCATTGGATCAGGTGGGTGGAAGGTGAATGAACAACTGAGATCATATCGCAGGAGGGTACGTAGGTATATGGGTGAACAGGGTCAACTAACAGGCTGGACGGTTGAGATTATATCACGGAGGCAATCGGCAGATGGATGGCGGAGATCGCGGGCAAAAGGAATGTGCGGGAATGGTATCGGGTGATGCGATGGCTGTCAGATCTGGCAAGGCAAATCGACGGTGGAGATTGGAGCGCGAGAAGAAAACATGCGGAAATGATGAGCAGGTTTGGAGGGCAGTAAGTTGTATATTGCGCACCCTCAAAGCGGTAAGTGGTTTCCCAAAATTTTACGCGATTACCCTCTCTCACTGACACGTAGCAGGGGGAAACCACCCATATCATGTGCCCTCACCCCCATAACGGTCGAACAGAAATCCACGCAATATCGCGCGAAGGCCATCAGATCTAGCAAAGCAGATCTACGACAGAGATGTGACCAAGCAGGTTGGTGAGTGGGTGCGTGATAACCATCGGATCTGATAAGGCAAATTGACGGTGGGGATTTAAAGAGCAAAAACTCAAACGTGAAAAGGAATGTGAGCGGTGATTGGTCAGGTTTTGCTATGTAAAGCGATCGACGGTTTAAAAACTGTTTGAATGTGGATCAACAGATTTCGCTGAGCTTTTTGTGTTGAAGGAGGATAACATGGGAACGTGAGTGAGATCAAATCACAGGGAGAGAGTGAAGGAGAAGATGACCGTTAAAGGAACAGAGCAGTATGAAATGAACTTTGTGACTGCATCAAACAACAAACCCTTTGTGAAAACAAAAACCTTGTGTTTTTGAGGTTGCTGCAGGGTTTCTTCCTCACATCATGGTCCTAGAGGGAGGAGGTGAGGCTGAGACACCTATGAGAAACCTTGTGGATCTTTTCTTTGCTACAGGCTAATTAAAAGCATAAATGAAGCAAACCGGAGCACAACTAATCCACTCTGCACTACTGTAATGAAACTATAACTATTCAAGAAAATGAACAGAAAATAGGAAACTAATTAAGTCAATGAGCAGGAAAGCCATGAATCTGTGTTGAACCACTGTAATGAAAATGCACCTATTTAACCAAATGAACAATCAAACCATGCATCTATGCTAGTGTTGTAATGGAAATGAACTACTTGAGAAAATGAATAGAAAGCAGGATTCTATGTTAGAATACAATACAAGAAAGAGGAGCTTTGGTTGCTAAGGTTGGGCCCTAACCCTAAGAGCTTTAGCCCTATGAGTTAAATCAGTGATGGATCAAATTATCAAATAACATTGTATTACATCAAACTGTTACAAGTCAAAAGGTCTGAATACTTGATAACTCACTGACTGACTATTAGTTAACTAAAAAAACTGAGGTCCTGAGCCTATCTATTTATACATCTGAAGTCTCAACGAATTCCCTCAAAATTAGAGAGGTAAAGCTCAATGGTAACTTGTCCTTTCACTTTCACTAGCTCGGTTGCCTTCTAATAGGGAGGCTGCTTCTACTTCCACTTACTTGGTTGTCTTTTAGTAATCCTGATTTGGCTATGTGTACTTTTAGCTGATGGAGGGATATTAAAATGGATGGGAAGTAAATGAGAAGGCTTTACCTCCTATAATTCCTCTCCCTTGTCCCATCTGAGTTTTTACCAAGGTCTTTTACCATAGTTCCTTGCTTTTACCTTTTATCCCTACATTTTCCTTGCTTTTATCCTTTATTCCTGCATTACATGCACATTAGACCACAAAGAAAAATATCCAACTCTAACTCATCTCATAAGCAAAATATAACCAAATGTATGCAATAAGTTGTGAAAATAGTTGGTTTGAATAAGCTAAGAGGTGAATTAAAGCCAATTAAGGCCCATATAATTACTCAATGATGAGGCTCATCAATAATCTAGGCAAAAGGGATTACCAGGTAACCGTGAACTACAGAATACCTCCAGGCAAACCAAAAAGTACGAGCAGGTAATCTCCTCGAATGTCGTGTTTGGTGTATCACGTTTACAAGAAGGTAGAATTGGGTTCTTATGGATAAAGGATTGCAAACCTAGTGGGGTCTCCCTTTATATACGTGATGGTACAAGGAGCACAAATTCGTACTAGAGTTGTCTAATGCCAAAGCAAACGACAGTTGTTAGGTTTAAAGACGTCAGAACACATCTCTAGCCTAGACCTCTAAATGTAAGCGTTTAGTTTCAAAAGCGCCTTAAGTTAATTAAATATATTTTAAATGTTTATCTTGAAATTAAGTCTCAATTTTTAGGTCTTATCGATGTCACCTAAAAAACTCTTATGTGCAGTTATATGAGACAAAACCCTTTCTAATTGAGAGAAGAGAAAACAATCAATGCAACAAATAATCAACTGAAAGTAAGATGACTCTTCACTACTTTGCTTTTCAAAACAAAACAATGAAAATTATTTCCACTTCCTACTCTTCCTATCAGATGCACTTCAACTAGTCCTTTTAACAGTAAAAGAAAATAATTTCATTTCAAATTCCCATGATGATGTAATTCTAGCTTTCAATGATGCTACTTAATGCAACATATCAATTAAACAAACTAGAATGATGTATTTTCTTCAATGGAATGCTAGAATGAATCTTTCACATAAACATTTCAATGAAAATTTTCAAACAACCAAACATCAATCATATGCAAAGCATGATAAAAAGAACTCCTCTCAAACCAAATATGCAAAGATTCAATCGAAACAAATTGAGTAATGTAATCTATGCTCAAAAAAGAGATGTTCAACAAGAGGAGAAAACGAAACTTTTTCAGTCGTTCAATTGAAAACAGAGCAATATAGATGCAAGGACTAAAGCATGAAATGCATGAAGCAGAAAATCCCCAACTTGATTTGATGAGCATATAAGCAAATGAATGGACAATGACCTAGATGTTCTAGAAAGGCAAACCATCCAAAAACTCAAAAAATCGAGTAAAGCAATCTCAAACCAATCAAGCAAACAAATCAAGCTAACAAATCATTTTATCCAGGGAGAATAAAGGCAAACAAGCCAAGAAACAGAATCTATGAGGACAAGACACACTGGCAATGATTTAAGAGAAACCTTGATTTTAACCTATAGGAATCGGCGCAACTGTCTAACTAGAAACAAGCACCATAAGGGGTTGTGGAGTGACTATTCAAGAGGAACTCACGCTAGTCGGCACTACTGTTAGCAAAATAACGGCACTAGTCAAGGGATTCAAAGAAAAACAAAAAAAAATCCACAAACCAAAACCAGACCTGTCACTCTAAATTCAAGAATCAAAGCAATAGATAACGTAAAGTAAAAATTAAAAAAGAAAAGGAGTGATACAACAAAAGTCGTCACAAATCATGAAATGGAAAACAATCCAAAGAGAGGGATGGGGAGTCACCAATTTGTGGAGTAGGAAGATTCTCTTTGCGGACGGAGACAATCCCTCTAGCCCAGGGGAGAGGGTCTAGCCACAAACAAGACAATCTGACTTAAGTTCTCTTAGATTGAGAATGGATAATATCCTACCTCTTGTATCGCTTATCCTTGTTTGATGAAGTCCTTGTGTCTTTGCTCCAGCGATCAGCTCCTTAATGTCAATCAAGCACCTGAAACAAATAGACAAGAAGCCAAACCACACATGATAGCATACAATAGATTCAACCTACTTAAGAGGCTAATAATTCTTAAGCTACCAAATACCATATGTGATTGATATAAGAAACAAAATATCAGTTGTATAATTATGACAAA
>APFE030306129.1:12298-35452 GCA_000404065.3 Pinus taeda
CTCAACCTGAAGATCAACGGGGGAATTTGTGATGTTATTCCGATTAAAATAAATTTTTAGACACTTGGACACAACTTGCTTTTTCAATTTTAAAGAGTCGAGAAAAAACAAAAGATGACTCTAGTCGCCTTCAATTTTTATTGGGCTTGAAGTGACAAGTGCTTAGAGGACCTTTTCCTTTAAGGAGTCTGAAAAGGAGCAAAATGGACTTCTCTGGAGATCTAGGTAGAGAGGATTACCAAACCAATCGTAAAACTGCATAATACTTTTTACGGTACGGAAGTCAATCTTCCCGAATGCTGTGTTCGGTGCATTACGATCGATAGGGTGGCAGACACGGCTTCCTAAGGATAACGGATGTAGCCTATTGTGGTCTCCCAATATATACGCGACGGTACGTGGGAGTACAAGTCTGTACTAGCACTTGCCATCTAAGAGTGGAGGAATCACCCAACCAACACTGAAAGCAATAGTTACCAGGCTTTACGACGCCGGAATACGTCTCTAGCCTAGACCTCTAGATGTTGTGCGTTAAGTTCCAAAGCGTTGTTAGATTCATTGGATTTATTTTAAGTTGATCTTGCTTAACAGTTTGCCTTTCAAGTTCACCACGTGATGTACGTATAATTCCTAAATGCAGTCTAAGATGATAAACAAATGTTTTATCTTCTTTCAGCAATGAAAATCCTAGCTACTAAAGGGAAGAAAGTCAAGCATCTTTTCTTCACAGAGCAAAGAGCACACGCTAATATGCACAGTCCTAAATCAAGCCAAGCATTCAAAATGCAAATGCACATGCATGTATTGGTTTTCAGCTCTCTTAATGTGTAAATGATGCTAAGAAATCTATGTGCAAAACTGAATTACTTTTAAAGCGACTATACTCAACAAAATTCTTTTTCAAAACGAAGTGAAAGCAAGAGAGACACTTTGCGATTTTGAAATGGAAATTTCTTTTCGAAACTCTAAAACTAGTAATTCAAATCTTATGCAACAGTAACTGTATAATCAACTATCTAAAAAAATGGAATTGCTTCCTAAAACTGAAAACGACAGCTACGACACTTTCAAATCTAGAGACGACAGTTCGACTATGCTACTTTTTGCAAAAGAGAACTAAAACGACGCACAATACATAAAAACGTTTATAGTTCTTTACACTAAGGAGGCAGAATAATGCAAGAGAAGGGGGTATTCACAGAAGTACACTGATTACAAACAGCAAAAACTCTTGAATAAGACTGAAAACAGTGAGAAAAATCCACAGTCGGAGGGAAAAATCAATCCTCCCTGACCATCGCACCTGTTACACAGTGAACTCAGTATGCAGCGCACCTACTCCATTCGGGAAGTGCGATGCATACACGCTGCCTTGAAGGTAGGGTGCGATGGTTACAGTGCGAGACTTTGAACGAGATTTCACTCACAAGTTTCATTTTAGTTCAGGTGTTTAAGCTGAATAAGTACAGATCAATGTATGTAAAACACAGGGGTGATCTAAGAGGTTACTAGAGCCACCACTCAGGGCAATTAGATTGCTTGCAGATCTATTGTTTAATTTATAAACAAAACCCAGAGATTGACTGAAGCAACATTGATCTACTTTGCATTTGTATGACAAATGCAGTTCGAAGGCTAGCTGGCTTGACTTCAAGATCCGTCTGTATGTTTATAAAAGAAACAAGGATAGATTGGCTAACAAGTAATCTAGTCGTTCCCCAGTGGAGTCGCCATTTTGTTATACGGGAATAGTGTCCACACAGATGCTGCTATTCTCACTAAGATGGGTGGCTATATTAGAATCAAACAATCAAAGTCTATTATTGATTCCTTTTATGAAAATAGATGAGAGGAGAACCAAGGGGCCCAACCTGAGTCTTGCGCTCGATTCCCTCTCTTTCTTGATAGAGTTCTGCCACTTGCTCTTTGTCTGCTCAGCTTCAAAAGGACCTGTAGAATCACAGCAACATACTACTATGCAAGAAACAAGGATCTAAGTTCATAAATAATGCAGGATCACATGTGCTTTAACCATATACAAACATATATAAACAAATACACAAGAATATGGAAGGAAACAAGAATACCTTTATTCAGATAAAATGTAGCAAGAGGATTACAACCACGAGCAGCTCTGACCCAGCATCATCCTCCAGCTAAGAAACCCTTCTTCACCTCAAGCAAAGCAAAATCACCCAACACTGTGAATGTACACCAGAATACCAACAACACTTCTCTATAAGTTACAAAATTCCAGCCTCTGGATCTCTGTGATGAGGGATCCATATATAGATGATTACAGAGAGGTGAGTCATCTTTTGGGATCTTGATTAGTGACCTCTCTCTGATAGTTCCTACTTCCACTTGGAAAATGATGATCTCTTACTCATCCCTGGTCGAAAATGGAGTGGCAAGTGTCGGAGGGGAAGCTTCTGGAAGATTCCATGATCTTCCACCTCGCATTTTTGTCCTTGCCATTTGTCCATTCCCGACCATCGCACCCTACAGAGGAGAAAAACAATATGCATCGCACCTTGTACATGGGGAAGGTGATATGCATCGCACCCTCTGCATTGAGCTTTCAGTATGGTCCTGTTTTGACCATTTATGCGCAGTTTTCAGTGGAGAACTTTTGGGAGATGATGTAATCAGTTGACCTTGTTCCTTTAGGCAGTGAAGCAACACTTTTAGGGACTTAGGAGCCCTCATTTTATGGACATTTCTAATTGGGGTTGAAGTGCCCAAAAATGTCTATAACAACTCACAAGAGATTTTTGACAGGAAAATACAGATCTGGGTAGACACTAAGAATCCTAAATCAAACCTAAATTTAACTAGAAGAAGATACCTTTACTTTTTCAAAAAAAAATTACAGGGTCCGTAGGCTCTAGAAGCAACAGGTGCGGTCCCGCACTGTTTACTCAAGGAAAATGCGAAGATGTCCGCACTGTCCATGAAGACAAAGTGCGGTCCCCAGAAAACTTCAAAAAAAGCAAAAATACTTCAAGATTTTTGAAAGCTACCCAAGTCAGTATACATCAATCAAAAACCAAAAAAAACAATTTTCTCAAGTCAAAACAAAGGAAAACCAAAATCAAATACCTTCCCCAGCGGAGTTACCAATTTTTTGGCCGGATAAATCGATCTTGTGGACAAGACCGGTCTCCCTAGTATCAAAAGATAGTCTAACAACAAACAAACAAACAAACCTATCTTTCTCTATACATATGCGATTTATAAGTAAATACTACAAAAGGTGTTAAGATCCTACCTTAGATCTAGTGCTTGTTCGTAGTAGTCATCCTCCAGTCGTTCGAAAGTGTTATCTTTGAAGACCTGCAATCACAAACAAGCAAACATTAAATAGCACCTGCATAGCAAATATTATAAATCATGCCTATTATGGTGATCAAGAAATCCATAAAATAAACAATGAATTAACAGCTTATTGAGAAAAACAAATATATTTGTATTAACTTTGAATAGTAGAAGAACTTTACAAAAACTACTAATAGAATGGAGACTACTTTGTGGAATGAAATTGTTGAATGAAAGACTACTGACAGAAAGGAAACTACTTGTTGTATTGAAATTGCTGACTGAATGAAAAGAAACTAATAACAGAAACAAAACTACTTGCAGAATGAAATTACTGAATTGAATGAAAAACACTAACAAAAGGAAACTACTTGCAAAATGGAAAGAAAACTAGATTAACTTGCAGAATGGAAAGGAAAGCAAATAAATGACAAAATGAAAGAAAGAAACTAGATTACTTTTGCATAAATAAACTAATGGAAGAAAGTTGGAAACTAGAAAATAGAAGAAAAGAACAGTAATCACTACTACTTTGATCCCTCCCCGACAACGGCGCCAAAAAGTGATGAGCCTAGGTATTGCAGCAAGAAAGTTGTAACTCCCAGGGCTACTAGCTTTACTTATCAACCCAAGGTTCATACAAACTTGGAGGTGATTGTGCTATATACACAAGTAGAAGTGAAGGTACTACCTGTTGTCATTGTTCATATGGCAAGAGACCGTAGGGGTTCCAAGCCAAACTTCTATAGGGTCAAAATAAGCTTGATTTTGGTGGAAGGAGAGCAAACCTAGTCTAGGGGAGAGATAATCTACTGCAGAAATGAAGAAAGCAACATGCAATGCTAAAATCATACCAGACCCTAGCTAACCAATTAAACAACTATGCGAAGGTGCAAGAAAATGGAACTAAGCCAAGTCTGTGTTTAAGCAGACAAACCAATCAGAGGTCAAACTGGTGAAAAGAAGACATGAAAGAGCAACAACGCATGAGGACCATTGGATCAGGTGGGTGGAAGGTGAATGAACAACTGAGATCATATCGCAGGAGGGTACGTAGGTATATGGGTGAACAGGGTCAACTAACAGGCTGGACGGTTGAGATTATATCACGGAGGCAATCGGCAGATGGATGGCGGAGATCGCGGGCAAAAGGAATGTGCGGGAATGGTATCGGGTGATGCGATGGCTGTCAGATCTGGCAAGGCAAATCGACGGTGGAGATTGGAGCGCGAGAAGAAAACATGCGGAAATGATGAGCAGGTTTGGAGGGCAGTAAGTTGTATATTGCGCACCCTCAAAGCGGTAAGTGGTTTCCCAAAATTTTACGCGATTACCCTCTCTCACTGACACGTAGCAGGGGGAAACCACCCATATCATGTGCCCTCACCCCCATAACGGTCGAACAGAAATCCACGCAATATCGCGCGAAGGCCATCAGATCTAGCAAAGCAGATCTACGACAGAGATGTGACCAAGCAGGTTGGTGAGTGGGTGCGTGATAACCATCGGATCTGATAAGGCAAATTGACGGTGGGGATTTAAAGAGCAAAAACTCAAACGTGAAAAGGAATGTGAGCGGTGATTGGTCAGGTTTTGCTATGTAAAGCGATCGACGGTTTAAAAACTGTTTGAATGTGGATCAACAGATTTCGCTGAGCTTTTTGTGTTGAAGGAGGATAACATGGGAACGTGAGTGAGATCAAATCACAGGGAGAGAGTGAAGGAGAAGATGACCGTTAAAGGAACAGAGCAGTATGAAATGAACTTTGTGACTGCATCAAACAACAAACCCTTTGTGAAAACAAAAACCTTGTGTTTTTGAGGTTGCTGCAGGGTTTCTTCCTCACATCATGGTCCTAGAGGGAGGAGGTGAGGCTGAGACACCTATGAGAAACCTTGTGGATCTTTTCTTTGCTACAGGCTAATTAAAAGCATAAATGAAGCAAACCGGAGCACAACTAATCCACTCTGCACTACTGTAATGAAACTATAACTATTCAAGAAAATGAACAGAAAATAGGAAACTAATTAAGTCAATGAGCAGGAAAGCCATGAATCTGTGTTGAACCACTGTAATGAAAATGCACCTATTTAACCAAATGAACAATCAAACCATGCATCTATGCTAGTGTTGTAATGGAAATGAACTACTTGAGAAAATGAATAGAAAGCAGGATTCTATGTTAGAATACAATACAAGAAAGAGGAGCTTTGGTTGCTAAGGTTGGGCCCTAACCCTAAGAGCTTTAGCCCTATGAGTTAAATCAGTGATGGATCAAATTATCAAATAACATTGTATTACATCAAACTGTTACAAGTCAAAAGGTCTGAATACTTGATAACTCACTGACTGACTATTAGTTAACTAAAAAAACTGAGGTCCTGAGCCTATCTATTTATACATCTGAAGTCTCAACGAATTCCCTCAAAATTAGAGAGGTAAAGCTCAATGGTAACTTGTCCTTTCACTTTCACTAGCTCGGTTGCCTTCTAATAGGGAGGCTGCTTCTACTTCCACTTACTTGGTTGTCTTTTAGTAATCCTGATTTGGCTATGTGTACTTTTAGCTGATGGAGGGATATTAAAATGGATGGGAAGTAAATGAGAAGGCTTTACCTCCTATAATTCCTCTCCCTTGTCCCATCTGAGTTTTTACCAAGGTCTTTTACCATAGTTCCTTGCTTTTACCTTTTATCCCTACATTTTCCTTGCTTTTATCCTTTATTCCTGCATTACATGCACATTAGACCACAAAGAAAAATATCCAACTCTAACTCATCTCATAAGCAAAATATAACCAAATGTATGCAATAAGTTGTGAAAATAGTTGGTTTGAATAAGCTAAGAGGTGAATTAAAGCCAATTAAGGCCCATATAATTACTCAATGATGAGGCTCATCAATAATCTAGGCAAAAGGGATTACCAGGTAACCGTGAACTACAGAATACCTCCAGGCAAACCAAAAAGTACGAGCAGGTAATCTCCTCGAATGTCGTGTTTGGTGTATCACGTTTACAAGAAGGTAGAATTGGGTTCTTATGGATAAAGGATTGCAAACCTAGTGGGGTCTCCCTTTATATACGTGATGGTACAAGGAGCACAAATTCGTACTAGAGTTGTCTAATGCCAAAGCAAACGACAGTTGTTAGGTTTAAAGACGTCAGAACACATCTCTAGCCTAGACCTCTAAATGTAAGCGTTTAGTTTCAAAAGCGCCTTAAGTTAATTAAATATATTTTAAATGTTTATCTTGAAATTAAGTCTCAATTTTTAGGTCTTATCGATGTCACCTAAAAAACTCTTATGTGCAGTTATATGAGACAAAACCCTTTCTAATTGAGAGAAGAGAAAACAATCAATGCAACAAATAATCAACTGAAAGTAAGATGACTCTTCACTACTTTGCTTTTCAAAACAAAACAATGAAAATTATTTCCACTTCCTACTCTTCCTATCAGATGCACTTCAACTAGTCCTTTTAACAGTAAAAGAAAATAATTTCATTTCAAATTCCCATGATGATGTAATTCTAGCTTTCAATGATGCTACTTAATGCAACATATCAATTAAACAAACTAGAATGATGTATTTTCTTCAATGGAATGCTAGAATGAATCTTTCACATAAACATTTCAATGAAAATTTTCAAACAACCAAACATCAATCATATGCAAAGCATGATAAAAAGAACTCCTCTCAAACCAAATATGCAAAGATTCAATCGAAACAAATTGAGTAATGTAATCTATGCTCAAAAAAGAGATGTTCAACAAGAGGAGAAAACGAAACTTTTTCAGTCGTTCAATTGAAAACAGAGCAATATAGATGCAAGGACTAAAGCATGAAATGCATGAAGCAGAAAATCCCCAACTTGATTTGATGAGCATATAAGCAAATGAATGGACAATGACCTAGATGTTCTAGAAAGGCAAACCATCCAAAAACTCAAAAAATCGAGTAAAGCAATCTCAAACCAATCAAGCAAACAAATCAAGCTAACAAATCATTTTATCCAGGGAGAATAAAGGCAAACAAGCCAAGAAACAGAATCTATGAGGACAAGACACACTGGCAATGATTTAAGAGAAACCTTGATTTTAACCTATAGGAATCGGCGCAACTGTCTAACTAGAAACAAGCACCATAAGGGGTTGTGGAGTGACTATTCAAGAGGAACTCACGCTAGTCGGCACTACTGTTAGCAAAATAACGGCACTAGTCAAGGGATTCAAAGAAAAACAAAAAAAAATCCACAAACCAAAACCAGACCTGTCACTCTAAATTCAAGAATCAAAGCAATAGATAACGTAAAGTAAAAATTAAAAAAGAAAAGGAGTGATACAACAAAAGTCGTCACAAATCATGAAATGGAAAACAATCCAAAGAGAGGGATGGGGAGTCACCAATTTGTGGAGTAGGAAGATTCTCTTTGCGGACGGAGACAATCCCTCTAGCCCAGGGGAGAGGGTCTAGCCACAAACAAGACAATCTGACTTAAGTTCTCTTAGATTGAGAATGGATAATATCCTACCTCTTGTATCGCTTATCCTTGTTTGATGAAGTCCTTGTGTCTTTGCTCCAGCGATCAGCTCCTTAATGTCAATCAAGCACCTGAAACAAATAGACAAGAAGCCAAACCACACATGATAGCATACAATAGATTCAACCTACTTAAGAGGCTAATAATTCTTAAGCTACCAAATACCATATGTGATTGATATAAGAAACAAAATATCAGTTGTATAATTATGACAAAAAGGAAAGTACAACCTTCGCCTTAGTGTTGCAAGTTTCCTTTGATGTGTTCTAGTTCTAGCACCACTGTTAGCATCTCATGATTCACCTCAAACAATATAATTTCAAGGCTTCTTCCTCTTTTCTCCAAACCAAACAAACTACAAACTTATTCTCCCTTTACAAGCACAAACTAGAAGGCTAAGGTTATCAAGAGTTGTTTTGGCTATCAAGATTTTGCAAATTATTCCAACCCTTTCATTAGCTAGCTGAGGTTGGAATAGGATAAGTTTATATAGCTTGAGAGAAGGGACATGGATCCTCTTATGATTTTAGATGTCTTATCCCGTTTGGTTTGTTCCATTTTAATAGGAGAAAGGAGCCCAACCAGTCTCTCTCGACTTTATCTCGACTAACCATTTACCAGACTTCCATTCACGAAGATTCTAGACATAGAAGCTTCGAATCCATTTTTAAAAACTTTCCAAAAGAGGGTCGACGCAGGTAATGGATGGATACCAATGTTGATTGGTGCTAGGCTCAGTGTTAAAATCTACAAATTGGCGCGGGGAAGAAACTGAGGGATAGCATCAGCCTTTAAAACTGAGTTTGAAGGAATATTCTCTGGAAATGATGTAAGAGGGAAATATTTTGTAGATGAAGAGTGATGTAAAGACATGTTCTTCATGATAGGAAAATACATGAGGTTCATTGTAGAGTTCCTCCAAGATCAAGGAATGGGGAGTACAGGGACAGTGACAAAATGTTGTGTAACACTTGTATCCGATGAAATACCTTGAGGCACCACTATCAATTAGCCAATTCCCCAAAGTGTCTGGTGGAGAGGTAGTGGAGGGGGCCGATATAAGATAGTACTCATTTTGCTTATTGTTAATAACATTTGATTCTTCATACCTGTAGTTCCTTTCTTTCGTAGAGGGTCGACCATTTCCTTGATGTCTCGCACTCCTTTTTCCTTTGCCATTGTACCTTCCATTCCTTTGATAGTTGTGGTTGAAGTTTCCCCTAGAATGATTGTGATCATCATCATGTGATGTGTCCCTTCTATTTGGACACTCCCTTGCATAGTGGCCAAACTTATTGCAAACAAAACACCTACCATTCCTTCCTCCCTTAGATCTAGGCTTTCTATTGAAATGACCTTTGGACCCTGCATTATTTCTCCTTTTGGCATGAGAAGAGAATGCAGTGGGGTTGCTACTATTAGAGGGCATTTCTTTCTCCACCATTCTTGTTTCTTCTTGAATGCATCTCGACATCAATTCTTCAAACCCTGGAATTCGATCATTATTGAGAATAATGGTTCTAAATATATACCACTCAGGTGGGAGTCCTCCAAGGGTAGTGATAGTAAGTTTCCTGTCAGGAATGACCTCTCCAATCGAAAGTAGATCATTCTTGATCTCAGTGATCCTTAAGTAGGATTGAATATCCTCGTCCTTTCCCTTCTTAATATCCTTCAACTTATTTTAGAGAAATAAAATTTGATTAACATCACTAACCTTGAACATGTTGATCAATATGTCGTAGATCTCCTTGGAGGTCTTCAATTTGGAGATGTAGGCCACCAGACACTTGTCAATGGAATCTTTAATAATCTTCTTTGCTTTGACTTCAACCCTATTGTACTTGGTCTTCGCAGTAGCCGGTGCATTTGAAGGAGGCTCAAGGATTTTACCCTTCACATAATCCAACACTTCTTGTTCTTCCAAGGTCAAATCAAGAGATATCTTCCATCCATGATAGTCAGTTTTTTCACGGAGCTTGCCTTTAGCTACAAAGTGGGATGAGGAACCCATTGAGCCTTTTTTCCTTGTCCAACTATCTTTAGCGATTGCTCTTTCACTCTTGCTTGGGATTTTTCTTCACCTCAGCTCTGATAGCATGTTAATTTTAGGTAACAATGGTTTGTTCTATGCTTAAGAGAAATTTCTTTATTAGGCCAATACCAATATTTAGTTTAGCAATCACATCAACATGATAGTAAAATGCAGGTAGAACATAAACATAAACAGTAGAAGACAAGCCAAGACAAGAGGACACAAGATGTGGCACCAGCAACGGACAAACCCCAATGTGGGGAAACCCTTGATCAATTATTATTATATTCTTCAATAGTTCAACAGAGAGAGAGATACTACAATTTACAAATCTAATAATCTATGACAGCAGCAAAAATCCCTAACCAGAAAAGTCAACGTTGGTCAAACAAGGTAGAATTCTTCATCTATTCAGCTTGGTCAAACCCTGTCAACTTCGACCTCCAACAGCAAGTCTAATCAACCCAAAACAGTCCGAAAAAGTCCAGTCAAAACTGGTCATCGAAAGTGATCTTTGCAGCCAGCCCTAGCACAGTCAATGCTAGTCAAAGGAGAGGTCAGATTGCCTCGATTTTAGTGCCCAGATCTGCAGCCTACTAAGGCAGAGATACCTCACCCAAACCGAAGTCAAAACATGTCAATGCAGTCAAACAACCTCCCTGCAACTTGGTCAATGCTAGTCAACACAGTCAAACAAAAAGGGGTCCTCCTCCTTCGCACGTGTGAGAGAAAGTTGCCTAGATATGTGTACCCAATCACAAGAGGAGAGAGAGAGAGATGTGAGATGAGATGATGATAAAAATGACATGAGGTGTCCTACTTTTATATGCAATGTTGAGGATGAGTTCGGGGTTTGAATGCCTATTTTGCTTGCTGGCCGACCTTAACAGTTTGTCCATAATATAAATAAATTCATATCTTCATTTGTACATGTCGAAATCGAATGATCTTTAGATCAATCCTACACCTCTCGGAAAGAGGAATCCAAGAAAAATATCCATTATCATAAATAAGATGACCCATGTGAATTTTGGCCCTAGTTGCCAATTTTAACTCCTTTAAGGTAAATGCACCCATGGACCCATAAAAGGTTGAGGCTATAATTGATTGGCTAACGTTGAAAAATGCTCATGAGGTGTGAAGCTTCATGGGGATAGCAAGTTATTGTGGAAGGTTTGTGGAATTGTTCTAGAGGATTGTGAAACCCATCACTACATCATAGTGTAAAAGAGCTAGGTATAAGTGGATATACAAATGCAACACAAAATTCATTAAGCTAAAGAGATTACTAACCAATGCACCAATCCTTAAAGTGACAAATATGGATAAAGACTTCATAATCTGCAAAAACCGCTCAAAACAAGGATTAGGGGCTATGTTAATGCAAGAAGTGGGAATAATAGCATATGCATCTAAAAAGTTTAAGAAACATGAGGAGCCTTTTGCTAAACATGATATAGAATCAGCAATAGTGATGCTAGTTGTAAATATTTAGAGGCAATACGTTATCAGGAGAAGATTTGAGCTAAACACGGATTATGTAATCCTAAAGCATCTCTTCATTAAAAGGGATCTTAATGTTAGACAAAGGCGATGGAATGAATTCATGAGTGAGTAAGATTTTGGAATTTTGTACATCAAAGGAAAGGAGAATGTGGTGGTTGATGCACTAACTATGAGACCACATATCTTCTCCCTCGTACCCTGAAGGGTCAATTTAAGGGAGCATGTGGTAGAAAAACTCTTTAGAGATAGTTGGTATTTAAAGCTTACATCATTCCTAAAGAATGGGAAGCAAATAGAACCAATATTAAGGGATATGTCTTAAAAGAAGATGGTCTATTGAGTTTCAAGAAAGTATGTATATCCCTAAGAAAAGTGATATATGAAGAACCATCCGTGAGGAATCCCATAAAGCAATTTATTATGTGCATCCTAGTGTGAAGAAGATGTATGCAAATATGAAGAAGTTTATCTTCTAGGTAGGCGCGAAGCATGGCGTAGTCCAGTTTGTCACTAAGTGTCTCGATTCCTTTAATGTTAGCAAGTGAATGCTAACCATCATCACTGCAAAGGACTCCTACAACCGCATGACATTGCTATGTCCAAATGGTATGTCATTTATATGGATTTCATTGTGAGTTTCCTACTCATGCCATAACAACATAATCCCATGTTGATCATAGTTAATAAGTTGACCAAAAGAACCCATTTCATCCTAGTCAAAGACACTTATGATGTTACCGATGTGGCACAAATGTGTATAAGAAAAGCCATCCATCTACATGGGTTACCCACAGAAATCATTTTTGATGGATACTCTTGATTTACATCAATTTTGTAATTAGCATTGGGGGATCACATGAACATGAGCATTTCATATCATTCAGAAACAAATGGGTAGTCTACAAGAGTAATTCAAGTTATCAAGAACATGCTTAGAATGTACGTTATGGATTAAACTAGACTCATTGGGAGAAATACCTACTATTCGTGGAGTTCATGATAAGTGTTTTTACGGTCAAACCATTACATATATTAGAGCATAGAGTTTGTAGCTCATATATCATTTGGTGGACTAGTTTAAATTTCAGTGGGGAAAATATTACCTAGGATCTACTACCTGGGAGGATGCAGACACCTTACATCAAGATTATCCCTCACTTTTTTTTACAACTTCAAGATGAAATTTCCAAGAGGGTGGGTGTATGTAATGCTTGAGCCTTGACGTAGGAAATTACCTATATTGAGGCTCTAATTATATTTTCGTGATGCATTATTTATCAATGTTATGTAATATTATTGCACTTCAAATTTTGAACATGTGGACTTATCTATATAAAAACACTTATCCTGTTTACATTATTAAAAATAGATGTATGGTTTACTTCCAACATGTAAATGTAAATTGAAAAATATCAATACGTGGATACCAGGGCTAATGATATGTTAATTAGGATCACATGTCTATATATATTGTCATGCATATGCTTGGGTGAAAACCTACATGTTGAAAGGAGCTTATGTGATAGCGAAGGAACCATACTTGTAATTGGAAAATGTTGAGGATATTGAATGAGTAATGGTATGATGTGAATTGTTCTTATGTGTTTGTGTATTAGTTTACATACATTGTTATGACCCTAGGTAAAATGCATGTTTTCAAGTAACATGATTTTCCAACTAGATAATTTGATGAAAAACATCTAGAAGTAGCATCATAGTGTGGTCCATGATAGAGTATTGACCCTAGTTGTATGTGGAGGGGTGAAGGCATTTCCCACTGTGAATATTCTGAAACCTAGAGTCATGAGAGAATGGTTTAAACCCATTCTCCCCTAAATGTATGATGATGACTATCAGTTTCCTATTGGTCAAACTTGGTCAAAGCATTGACACTTCCACTTATTGCATCAATAGAGTTGATGTCCCGAGATAGTCAAGCAAAGAATGGATAGGACATGGAGGATATAAATGTGTTAGTAAGACAAGACGCTAGGAGTAGTTGAGAGCGTTACTAGGTTTATCACGTAACGATAGTACGTGCCTAGCCTATTTCTTGATCCTTGTGTTTTGTGCTTAACTTAATTCGTTGATAATTAGGGAATTTTCATGTATGTTCTATTTGTTGTGAATGATGAAATTCTACTATAAATACTTGCGTATATAATTGATTACTAATTATTATATGTTGCACCACAAATTATGTGTGATGGTTGATGTTACTGGTACGCACACAAGATACGTATTGCACCAGCGACACATTATATTGAGCATATACGCTAGTAAGATTATGATATATTATGCTAAGCAATACAAAATGATGTTTTGAGAGTATTATGTTTTCATTAACTTATTAAATTAATTAGTTAATGAGATGTAAGATTATTAATGAGATATGTAATATGATTGGTTAAATTAATTAATTTAACATGATTGTTCAAAGATTATGATTAATGTTGATATTAAGTTTAATGTAATACCATTTATTATTTTAGTTATTAAGATTTATAATTTATGATTAATTTTTTTTTTACAGAAACGGATAGTGGATATATTAGAAACTTGGCCTTAATGCCAAAAAGCGGATTACAAAAGGTGAGTCTAATTCCAGAAGTGTCGAACAACCTTGCAAGGCCGTGGCATTTATGTTTATCTCACATCTCTTTTTAGCTGCTACTATGTGGTCAATATCAGAGATTTTACCAAGAAAGTGGATACATACAAACTAATTTAACAATAGAATATAAACATGACAGATTTCTAATTTAAGGAATTGGTTCCCATATTTCATGTCCATCTCTGAGGAGGGCTCCAGCCATAAGAAGGACCGCTTTGTTAGCTTCAATGTCTGCCTCCTTATTATTGGCTCTCAACACGTGGTAGGAATTCAAATTCTGGAAAGAGTCTCCAAGCTCTATAATTCTGTGGATCAGCCTTGCAAGCCTTAGGTCCGTTGGCTTAGAATGAGTCACCATAGTGTTAATGATAACCTGAGAGTACCCAATAAAATTAGCCTCCCTGATGTTTAGCGCTTTCAAAATTTTGAGTCCTTGGAAAAGAGCCAAAGCCTCAGCTTGAATGTTAGAAGTGATGCCCAAACCCCTGGTGAAACTGTGGATCCTAAAGCCAGCTGGATTCAATATGACTCCTCCAGTGCCAGCTCTTCCCGGATTACCCTTTGCAGCCCAATCAAAAAATAGAAAGTGTCTATGGTGGTCTACAATCCATTCCTGGAACACTTTTGTTATAGCCCTTATTTGCCATACTTTTGGGAGGGATATACTCTTTGCAATTTTTTGGAACTAAATATCAAGAGAGGAGCCCCACTTTATATCTTGCTGGCTGAGACTTAAATCATCTTTATGATCTCTCAAACACTTTTAACTGGCATTTTATTTTAACTACCACAAGCTTGGCATCTTGTTCGCAGTTTCTGAAGATCCTTTTACTTCGCTCAAGCCAAACCTACCAACAGATTATTTTAGGGAGAGTAGACCAAGCAGCTCTGATAATTTTATTTTTTGGAGGAGGACCAGGATGCCTTTGCAGCCATTTATCAAAGAAATTAGGAATGAAGGAAGGAAACGCGAAGCTGGAACTTAAAGTTCCTAGCAAGTCGGTCCAGATCTACAATGTGAAGGTACATTCAAGCATCAGATGAGATACGCTTTCCTGGTTTACCTTACAAAGGTTGCACCTTGAAGGGTCGTGGAATCCTCGCTTCTGAAGATTATCATCTGTCAAGATTTTGGAGTGGCATAACAGCCAGTTGAAGAAATCAATTTTTGGCAAGGAGGGATAATGCCATATCCCTTTCCAAGGCTCTGGATTCGTGGCTACATGCGGGCATTCACACAGCTTGGCATATCCTTGAGCAACGGTATATCCACCAGCCTGCACACCCCAGCCTCTAGAGTCTCGCTTTCGAATCAGCGTTGGAGCCAATCCATGGAGCTTGGAGAGCAGGACCTCGCGCTCCATATACAAATCTGGGGGCGTTTCAAGATTCCAGCCAGCCTAGCATGAACCCTGCCAAACGGATATGTCCCACAGGGAACGCAAACCAGCCTCATTCATCCATCTACGCAGCACTTGAAGAGAGCGACAATCTCCCAGCAGATCATTGTTCATAATTCTGTTTGTCCAAAGGTTCATCCTTTTTCCGTTTTCGGGGACCCAATAGGCATGAGCATTAATAAGCGAACAGGCTTCAGAAAGGGCGTATTTGGATGTGACAGAGGGTGATCAAGATAGCGGGAGCGCCAGCCTTTGAAATATTTTCTCCAGAGAGCTAATAGCGCCCAGCCAGGGTTAGGTGCAATAATTCTCCAGATAAGCTTAGCTCCCATTGCAATATTCTGATAGCCAAGATTTTTGAAGTTCAAGCCTCCTACCAACAGCGGTTTGGAGATGGATTCCCAATTGACTAGCGGAATCTTTTTCTCATTTTGCTTACCCCCCTTCCAAAAAAAAATTCGAATGATCTCCTCCATTTTTCTAAGAATGCCAGAGGGAGCAAGAAGGATAGAAAACTAAAATAAGGGAAGATTGTTAAGGACTGATTTGATGAGAACAGACTTACCAGCAATGTTAAGCCAAGAAAAGCCCCAGGCGAGCAACTTGTTTTTGAATTTCTCCAATTGAGGGAGCCAATCACTGTTGTAGGCTCTTTTTAGAAAAACAGGAAGGCCTAGGTACTTGAAGGAAGTCCAATTTGAAGAGGCGGTGAAGCCAAAGGTTTTGGAAATGGAGTTAAGCAAGCTAGAAGTGGTGTTCCAGCAATAGATATGGCATTTGCCATTGTTTAGGCTGCTTCCTGAAACCATACAAAACTTTTCCAAAAATCCTTTAAATCTGGAGGCCAAAAGCACAGAAGCAACTCCCAATAACAAGGTGTCATCCGCAAAGTGGGCATGATTTATGTTTTTAACACCTCTTGCTATACAAAGCTCAGCAATTTCCTGATCTATAATTTTTTTATCCAAATAAAAACTGAGGACAGAGACTTAAAGAACAAATAGAAGGGGTGAGAGAGGGCACCCCTGCCTGAGCCCTCTCGTGGCTTTGAAAAAATCAGCAGCTCTGCCATGCACTAAGGGAGCAATCCAAGGTTTTGAGATGCAAGCCCGAATCCAATTTATAAATTTCTCACCAAAACCAAGCTTATGTAAGACTTTCAGCAGAAAACTATGCCTAACTCTATTGAATGCATTTGCTAAATCAAGTTTGACAACCATACCTTTCTGATTACGACTCAGGCTTGAGTGGATTGCCTCTTGGACCATAATGAAATTGTCCACAATGTGTCTACCTTGAATTAATCCTCCTTGGCTTTCCGGAATGATTTTGGGGAGGATGAGCTTCAGTCTGTTAGTGATGACTTTGGTAATCAGTTTGTAACCAATATTACAAAGCGAAATCGAGCGAAACTTGTTGAAGGAGTTGGCTCCTTTCTCTTTGGGGATGAGAGCAAGAAAAGCAGAGTTCGTGCCGCCTCCGATTTTCTGGCAAGATTGGGACTTAATAACCATTTTGTAAAGATCTTTTTCCACAATCGACCAGCAAGTTTGGAGGAATCTGGATGAGAATCCATCCGGCCCAGGGGCTTTGTCTGGGTCCATGGCAAAGAGGGCATCCTTGACTTCATTCTTGGTGACTTTAGCTTCAAGAAGGAGGTTCATTTCAAACAATAATCAAGGAGGGGACCACATCCATCATATCTGAGTTTTGGTCCAGATTTATATCTTCACTATACAGGGTTCTAAAGTGAAGGGAGGCTGCTTTTTTTATGTTTGCATTGTCCTTGTGAATGATAGTGCCATCTTTGATTTCGAAAATGGAGTTGGTACTTTTCCTTGCCTGAGCTTGTTTGTGAAAGAAGGAAGAGTTCCTGTCACCTGCTTTAAGCCAAAGACTGCGCGACTTAAGTCTCCAGTACTCTTCCTCAGCTAGGCAAGCCTTGTGATAGTTTTGCTAGAGCTGGGCTTCTTTATCTAGAATCTCTTTTGTTATGTCAGTTGTTTCAGCTTGGAGATGATGAATTTCCAGAGTGTGTTGGAGTTTTTTCCTTTCATTAGTTGGATTGGCCCAGCCTTTCAAAGCTCTTTTCACTCTTCTGAGCTTCTCCTCCCAGACGAAAAAGGGGGAGCCTTTGACCAGCTGCATCCAGATGCCCTTGACTAATTGCATAAAGTCCAATTCCTTAGCCCAAAACGGGCTAAATCTGAAGGGAATTGGTCTGAGGTCACGCTGAAACACCAGTTCCAACTTGATGGGTTTATGATCAGAAGTACTGCATGGGAGAATATGGACTCTAGCCTCTAATCCAAGCAAAAGAAAAGAGCTTTGAAGAAAGAATCTGTCCAACCTGGCAGCAATGTGGCTAGGACCAATTCTTTTATTAGTCCAAGCGTACTTACCAGAGATTGGCTTGATGTCCAACAAATCCCAGTCCTGCATGCCATTCTCTTGCCAGATCTCGAACAATGTTGCCTCCTCTCTTGTTTATTGATAAGAGAGTGAGGTTTAAATCTCCTGCAATGATGGTATTCTCAAGATTAACAAAGTCTGCTTGGTTTCTTATGGATTCCCAGCAAGCCTTTTTTTCCCCAGCGTTCGCAGGGACATACACGTTGAAGAGACTAATAGTCTCTTTTGAGTCTAAATGCTGCAATTTTAAGAACAGCCAGTGAGTGTTGAGGGTCTCATAAATGACTGAGAATTTTCTAGCGTTCCAAAGAGTGCCCAACCCACCGGAAGCCCCTTGGGCTGGGATTGCTTTTGCCTCACATTTGTTCCAAAGTTTCTTACCTGCCTAAAGGAAGACATAGTCTTCTAGTTTGGTCTCCTAGATGAGGAGAATGTCAAGAGCTTCTATTCTTATTAAACTTCTGATGGCTTCTTCTTTGATTCTGCTCCCCATACCTCTACAGTTCCAGGAGACCATCTTCATCATTTGTATTCCTGATTGGCTCCCTTGGAGCCTTGGGTCAGGTTTCTCGCCATCTTTGGTTTTGATGCTAATAGCTTCTCAAGGGTTGGTTCGCTGCCTTGGAGCTTATCTTTGAAAGTTTCCTGCTCTCTTTTTTCCCGATCTGTTTTGCGACCTCTTTTGGATCTCCTTATCGAAGCTTGGGATTTTCCTATTTCACCTTCTTCCTCTGAGCCATCAAATTCTTGCTCAACTTCCTCGACTTCGATAGTGTTTCCTTTGGAGCTCTCAGCAAGGCTTGCCCCTTTGGGAGAAGAGGGGGTACCTTTAGCGAGGGGGGTTGATTTTTGATTATCTGCTTCCTGTATTTCCTCTATTTGTGAGCTTAGAGGAGCGAATTTATTTTCTTGGTCCATTCTGGAAGGGGGTTGCTGAGGAGGGGCCTGCTGGGGGCCTCTTCCGTTTGGACCAACTTGCTTTTGGGTTTTCCTGGGGCGCTTGACTTGGTTCCAGCCTTCTTCTTTACCCTTATCTGATTCAGCATTGGATGGGCATCCTCTGGCGAAATGGTCGTAAACATGGAACTTTCAGCATTTGAAAGGCAACTGCTCGTAATCTAGCTTATGCAAATGAGTCCAGTTTCCTTCTTTGATTTTGATGGCTTCCAGAAGTCCCACCTCTAGATCCACTTCTACGTAGATTCGAGCACAATCATATTGATCTTTACTGTTTGCCCGATCAATGAATTTACCAAGGACGTTGCCGATGTGCTTCAACGAGTCCCAGTTCCAGCAATGCACTGGGAGGTTTGGGAGTCTCACACACACAAGGACAGTCATGGGAACATCGACTACAGGGTCGAAATCCAACGTCCATCTGTTGAGATAAAGGCCCTGGGGGCCCATGAAGTAGAGGCCATTCTGAAAGATCAGATCCTTGTCTTCCTTTGAGGTGAATTCGAAAAGGAAAAACCCTCATCCTAGGAAGTAAGAAGTAACGTTGTTCTTGATCAGAGGAGCTTAGTTCTTGTTTACCCAGGTCTCAGTGGACTTAGGAGAAGGCCATAGACCGGTGAACTGGCCAACGAGAGCCGCTCAACCAAGGAGAGGGCGACTTGAATCGGGGTCTCTGGCGGCAAGGAGATTTCAAGAATGTCTTCAAGCCTCTTGACAAACTTGGCTACTTCACTCTTTTTCTTCTGCAGCAAACTGGCCAAGAGCCGAGATAAGGCTTCGGCAGATGAAGGCGGGGGGGCGATGTTGCCTAGGGCGAACCCGGGACCTCCATGGGGGCGAACCCGGCTTACTAGCCCCTCCCAGCAGCAAACGAGCCACACAAAATCGCAGGCTCTCAAAAAAGGAACTCAAGAACGACGCAGCAGGGCAAGGGGCCCAAAGCCACAGGCCGCAAGGCAAAGGGATCAAGGGTGCAAAGGTGTCGAAGTGCAGGCTAGGGCTTCATGGCAATGCTCCAAAGCTCAATCCGCAGCAATTCAAGAATTTTTATTTCATCCAAAAGGTGATTGGGCTTGGCCCAGGAAATGAGTAACACCCGCGACTAGTCAACGCCCTCGCTCAAGTTTGAGCATAAAACCTGACCATCTTTACGAGTCCAACTTTACCAACCAGCCGCCTCCGCCGACCTTATGATTAATTATTATGTTAAGTTAAATATTATGATAAATTAAGTCTTAGGTTAGATTCTTCTATAATTAATTGATTCATTTGATTAAACTATTGTGATCTATTCAATTATTAGTTGTTGAATTTATTCAATTATCTTACTTGCTTTAAGCAAGTTATTGTAAGACTTTTTAGTCACCAAAAAATTACTTTCTGTTTGATAAAAGAAAAATTGTAAAGTTTTAAAAATTACTATATTGAAATCATTTTTCTGAAAATTATAATTAAGCTTAGAAATTTAGAAATTCAAAAATTCTAATTTTTTATTGGTCTAAACGGATGATAAGACAACTTTTATAGGGTTTAATTTACAATTATCAGATATAAAAATTATATAAAAAAATTATTAATTTCAAAAAATTGCAAAAAGGAGTGTATTCTAATTATAATAACAATTATACAACCTCTTTTATTGCAATATATAATGACTTTATTAAATATCTGCCTTTTTATTATTTTAATTGAATTTTTATCATATATTTTATGAAATTATGTTCAGGCTCGTTTTATTACTATGATTGTTGGGAAGGTAAAACTCTACGATCCAACCGCCACTGCCCACCATCGTCATTGACGACGGTACAACCACCCTGCAACAAATTAAAAATTAATTAGAATATCAATTTAGGCCTAATATAGGCCTGCCTTGTGTGCATTGTTACGCATGGTCACATCCTTATCAAATGCTCTGGTCACTCAAAATAAAATTCATAAAATTCACTGTTTAAAATTTGAAATTTAATAAAAAAATATTTATGTCAATGAATTTATAATATTAAATATAATAAATGTTATATAACATAATTGTGATATAATAACTATTTAGTTTTTTATTTTATTTTTATGTAATGTAATGTGATGTTGTGAAGATTTTTTAAATTGCATTTTTATTTTATAATGGAATGTTTTGCTATATTTCTAGATGTGTTTTTTATTTATATGGGAAGAGTTGTGTTTTATGTAATTTAAGGTATTTATTTATTTTTAAATAGTTGTAAATTAATTAAATTATAAGTAAATAATGTAATTAAGATAAATTTAGAAATAAAATTAATTAGATATTTTGTATTAAATATATAAAATTTAACAAGATATATAAAATATTTTTGTCGACGCGTTTCGACAAAAATATCAGACATTTGGGGCAAAGGCTTTCCTCAAAGCAATTAGGAATTCGTTATCCAAAAGAGAACCTAAGGAACGGATTCCCGGTGTCCATCTTCCGTATGTTATAGGGACCATGGATAAAATTGCGAGAATTCTTAAAAAGCATAATGTCCCTGCAACCTTTAGACCTCTTAACACCATTCGTAAGTCCCTCAATTCTGTAAAGGATCCTATTGACCCCAAGGACATGAAAGGTGTTTATATTATTCCTTGTTCATGTGGAACCCCCTATATCGGTGAAACTGGTCACCCCATTAACCAAAGGATTAGTGAGCACACAGCTGACCTCAAGCATATGAGAACCAAGTCTTTCGCTTTAGCAGTGCATGTGGAGGAAACCAATCATCATGTCTGCATCGAAGAAGCTAGTGTGATTGCTAGAGTGTCACAATTCCATCACCGGAAATTTAGGGAAGCCCTTGAGATTGAAAAAAGGCCAAACAATCTCAATAGAGAGGATGGCTGGAAGATCAGTAGTTGCTGAGTCCCAGCCCTCTACTCCTACTCGTTTTCTCCCTTAAGTTATCTAATTTTTCTTTTAATATTGTAATTTTTTTCCCTAATATTTGAATTCTCTAATATTTATATATTTAAGCTCTTTGACTATTGAATTAAAAATTGAATTGAAGCTTCTGTGATCCATAACAATTATTAAGAAGAATTTCAGCGTAAATCACATATAGAGAACCTTTGTCGACGCGTTTCAAACCAACTAGCAATATCTTCATGCCGATTCCCATCATTTCCCCGCTCAAAAATTGGGGGTTCTTAACACCCTCGCTACTCGTGCCCTTAGGATTTCTGATAATAAGAGCTTCGATAAGGAAAAATCCTATCTCCTTAATGTCTTTGTGGAGAATGGCTATAGTAGGCGCCTAGGTCAAAAGGCTTTCCTTAAGGCCTCTAAAAATTCAGTTATTAGAAAAGAACCTAGAGAACGCCTACTAGGTGTCCATCTTCCCTATGTCTAGGGAACCACGAACAACCTTTAGGCCCCTCAACACCATTCATAAATCCCTCCGATCGGTGAAAAATCTCATTGACCCTAAGGACATGAAGGGTGTCTACTTGATCCCCTATTCTTATGGAACCACATATATCAAGGAAATTGGGCGCTCCATCTATCAAAGGTTAAATGAACATGCAGCTGACCTAAAACATGGGAGAACCAAGTCTTCAGCGTTGCCCAATTCCATCACCATAAATTCAGGGAAGCAATTGAAATTGAAAAAATGCCTATCAATCTCAATAGAGATGATGGCTGGAAGATCAGTCGTTGCTGGATCCCTGCCCTTTCTTCTTAGTCGTGACGTTTTGTCCCCTTATTCCTCTGTTCCTTCTCCTTATAACTGTATGTTCCTTCCTCCTAGGGTTCTCCTTTTTGGTAATTTTTTACTATTGTTCTGTTCTTGTCCTCCTTGTTAAAATAAATAAATAATAATAATAAAATTTGACGCCCATTTTAATTTTTACTATTTCCTTATCAAAAATTTTATGAATATTAATATTCCTATTACTGTTTTTACCTTTACCATATAAATAAATTTAAAATTAATAAATTAATCAATAATGAATAAATAAAATTTTTTAATATAAGCAATTCCATTGACTAAATAAACTAGAATTAGGTAACTTAGTATAATAATTAAAATAAAATAATTTAACATCCTATGATATAAAAAACCCCTTTTTTTCGTATAGGAATGAGTTAAATTAATAATTTGTTAACCTAAGATAAAGATATTAATATGATAAATTACAAGTAGTTATTTATTCTATTATTTTTGACTTATTAATTTTCATCAATCTAGCTGTTTTGGATAGTCATTGATGGTCAACCCAGTCAACCTAGCCGTTTGGATGATCTGCTCTCCCTATATAATTGGCCGCTATGATCTGACTCCTCAACTTGTCCTGATGATGAACCACACTAGTTGGTTCGAAACACGTCGACAAAGGTTCTCTATATGTGATTTA